>CM069858.1:192628519-192836019 GCA_036172795.1 Pelodytes ibericus | reverse complement strand
TCTGTGGACAACAAATCGTTATTGGGTGTAAGTTGTGGATAGAGGTAATCAGGAGGCACAACAAGGACATTCATTGCATAAACATTATAGAAAATCAGTTCAGAGTAATGAATTTCTGGGATCTTGACCAAAGTGAGAGTTGCTACATTTTTGCCCCTATAATAGCTAGAGATGTGATATGCGAGTGGGAAGTTGTCTGCATATGTGGTGGGAGTGTGAGGATATGGCTGCCTTTTGGAACATCGCTTTTGAGAAATTTCACACCTTGGGCAAGTTCAAGATAGATATAAAAAAAACAATGAAATCAGTATCCTACATTAAAATTGGCCTAATTTATCTAGGAAGGAGGCTTTATTGTCTACCCATTTTTTCATGGCTACGAAGCTCTTATTAGCCCAGTACTGGAAACCTAAATGGGAATAGATGTTTTATGGACTATGATATAATACTCCCAGGGTAATCCATGATATTACCTATGGCACACAGAGGATAAGCCGAGTTAATACTGGATTGGTTGATCTGTGGTTTATGTATATAGAATGCTGGGAGAAAATAGGAGTGATGACTGTTATTTGCTGTATGTCTTTTATACTGTGATAAATTGGAGAAAACAAAGAGGGTTTAAACAAACAAAAAACACACACAATTTCAGATACACACACACACACACACACATTGTTTCCTGTCCCACACTGGGGATTGTTGCCTTTGATGCTTAAAAATGTATAGGACATGTTCTTGTAGTAGTCTACTTTGTGTGTGAGTGTTTATATGTAATATATGAATGTTTAATGTATGTATGTTGTGATATGTAATTCATGAACTTACCCCTGGTGCGCTACATGCTGATGATTTTTGTAAATGTATGAAGGTGTCAAAACCAGCAGAAGGTACAGAATTAACCAATATATGTAATAGTTTTCCACTTTCTCTGTTTGCAGATCCATCATGATGCCGCGATGTTTCTGGACTGGCATTCTTCTCATTTCCCTCATATTCATGCTGGCTGAGGCTTCAAAGAAAGGGAAGAACAAAGGCGGTAGTTGGGGGAACTCAAACAGGAACCCCAATCAACCTGGTGGCTCTTGGAGCAACTGGAATTCTGGAAACAGGAACCCCAACCAACCTGGTGGCTCTTGGAGCAACTGGAATTCTGGCAACAACTGGGGACAAAATTACAATCCCAGCGGTGGCCAAAACTACAACAACAAGCAATGGAAGCCTCCAAAGTCCAAAACCAACATGAAGATGGTTGCTGCTGGAGCAGCAGTTGGAGCCGTTGGTGGTTTCATGCTTGGAAATGCTGTCGGTCGTATGAGTTACCACTTCGACAATGACATGGAGTCCCGCTATTACAACTCCTACCACGACCGGATGCCTGACAGAGTCTACCGGCCCATGTACAGGGACGACATGCGTGTGTCACAGGACACGTTTGTCACTGATTGCTTCAATATGTCCGTGACGGAGTACATTGTAAAAGAAGAAGAAGGAAAGAACAACAGCGAGATAAGCCAAGTGGAACGGAGTGTCAAGACCAAAATTATCCGGCAGATGTGCATCCATGAGTACCAAAGGGGATCTGGTCTGAGGCTAATCTTCAGTCCTATTCTAAGCCTCTTTGTCACTCTTTGTATTTATTTTGTGGTCCAGTGATGGTTAAAAAAAAAATACATTATAAATATATATATTTCAGATTCTAAAATGTCCTGTCCCACACTATAAACTAACAGCCCATCTTGTGATTCCCTGTATAAGCACCGCTGTGGGACCCTGGTCAAGTGTTCTATAAGAATGTATGCATCACCGCTGTATACCGCAAAAACGCAAGTGGCAGTGTTCTATATCTCACTTGGGTACAGATCCAAATTTCCAGTCTGATTCAAGTTGCTATGTGATGGATGCATATTTTGCTCAAATATTATTTGGATCCATCCAAAATGCCTTTTAACTGTAGCACTTGCATGAAATATGTTGCTTTCCACACTGGAGGAGCTTGTTGATTTGTTTATTTCTTTAAATAATTTGTAGAGCATAATGAGGATGGCTGTAGATTTTATTATTAACCAAAGCTTTCCTTTTCTTTATTGTGTCTCAATTTTTATATCGTGATATTCTAGTTCTAAACAATCTTAAAACTTTCCATATATTTTTAAGGGTAGTACATAACTTTTTAGTGGCAAAAACAAACAAAAAGAATTTACCAGTCAACGTATCACCCTACTTCTTTCCTTTTAAGTACCCTTTGAAGGACAGGATTACTGAAAGGTGCATAAGTATACCCAATAAATATTAAATTTTATAGGCTCTCCTCCTCTTCATAAAGCCGTTCTCTGTAGGCAAAGAATGTAAACGACAACAATGTAGTAATTTTATATAATTCTGTATGATGACCCCTGCAGTCATGAAGTAAATCTGGGGTGTAAAGATTTTACATTTTGTGTACAACACATTGATACAAACCATTTTGATATGTAAATATTGTACATTTTCTGCCAATCTTCTGTCTCTAGAGAGTTTGCATAAATGGGTTACACAATGGAGATCCAATGGCAGTGTAACACTTGTAATAAACAGTTTCGTAATCGACATGAGGTTAGTTTTATCAATACAAGAGGGGTTAACAGTGGCTGCCAGCAGAAATTTTAGGGAACCAAGTAAAAATTTAAACTGGATCCTTCTTTTATCTTATTGTCTCTTTCCACCTTTGTTGAGGCACCTGTTTTCTTTGCATTTCCCCTTTTTATATTTTTGTTCAACTTTATTATGATTTCTATTTATTTTCTTCACTCAGTGGTTTTTGTTTCCTGTTCCGTTTTTTTTTCTGCTCTTGTTCCCCCTAATATATCTCGCTCTCTGTTTTAATGATCCCTTGCACCATGGTCCCCTCACTGTCCTGTCTTTTTTTTCCCTCTGTTCTCCCACAGCAAGTCAACCATTTTCTACCACAGGGCAGCAAACAAAGTGGTGAAGTTCTTGTGTGCTAATGTCAGCGCCTCAGCTGACCTCTAGGAAGTTTCCACTATGAACTTCCTGAGTTACGCGGTAGGGATGCATTTTGATAGGCCCAAACCATAACTATAGTTTTGTCTCTATCCCTTTGGTTTTGCACATGGAGAACTGTCTCTTAGTCATAATTGGATACTGTCAAATTCAACTGCAAATGCCGATAACCGAGTAAAGATTAGGAAGAAATGGTTTGCATGCCTTTAATTATACACGGATATAGAAACAAAGTTAGCATGTTTAACCTTTAACTCTTTTCAGTTCTCGTGAACATTTTCCATGGTAAAAACAAATGCCAAATAGAAAGACTGTTGCACACTTATCTTATACAAATTCCCCAACCTGTGCTTGTCCATTAATTTACTGCCAGAAAACATTAATCCTTAACATGATCACTGATCTGGATATATCCACAACCCATCTTCTTTCAGTAGAGCATCAGAGAACATAGATATACTGTGCTTTTTTTATCATTCTCAACCCTTTTTTATCATTTAAAGGTCCACTTCAAGTAAAAGAAAAAATATATCCATTTTTGGCCTGTTCAATTATGTATTGTTTTTTTCATAACTGAGCATGTTGTCATTTTCAAAGTGACGTGGCCCTTTTTTAATTAATTTACTTTGTCATTGGTTCTTAAAGAAACAACCAATTCCAGCATGCATTATAATAGAACAGACTGACATAGAGTAAAATACTAAACATGAGCACAAATTTGTATACAGAGAGCAAATCTCTTTTAAAAGACCTGTTCATGTGCTTCTTGGCATTGCTGTTGAATTGTCCCTTTAATAATAATTCATTTTAGATCTTAAATCACCGTTCTGCTACCAGGGCAACCGCTGTCTCTAATGCTGACTGGTTCATTAAAGGTATGTCAAGTGCTATTCTTTCTATTGATAATGTTGGGCAGTCACTAGACAATAAAATAGGCCCTTCCCTGAAATTATATACAAATAACCATGAGGGAATTCTAGTGGTTTTGGAAAGATCACAGCTAGTAGAATTTAGTGTACGTAGATGGATAATTCATTTCTTCACTTTTATTTTTAAAGTTGGGGGGGGTAGTTTTGTTGTATTTGTTTTGACTTTGTGTTTATGTAACCCCTTTATGCCGGATGCAGTCAAATTTGTCCTCAAAGGCACAAAAATGGTGATCACAGACATAGCCTGTGGGTAAGGCCATAAGACCTTATGGCATCACTCATGATGTTTCACAGGTGTGGCTGATACAATTTTGTCACAGTGCCGTACGAAGGCATAGAACATCCTATAGGTGGGAAGTTCTTAATAGGAGCAAAAATGCACATTCTACATTGAATCGCTAGTACATGCACATTTATTCCCATGCTATAAGAGAAGCAAACATGGGGGGGGGGGGGGTAATTGCTCTTTTCTGTTACTTTGTCTATTTATTAAACTGTGCATTGAGGTGACCCCATGACAGTTACAAAATTCCAGCTCACCTGTTTTCATTTACATTTTGTAACTCTGTTGCCAACTCGCAGTTTAATGAAGAAACCTTTTAAGAATAATTTATTGTGTACACTCAGTTCTCCAATCTGTGTGGGTTTTACTTCCCTGTTATCCTGGTATAACCTTAAGAAAACCTATAATTATTGGTCAAGTTCAAATGGGCCTTCCCATCCAGATTTGTGATCTCAAAAATTATTATATTATTCTGTACTCTTGTTTTTAAGTTATGTTTTTTTTTTTTTATCAAGCTTTTTATTTTACTCCTAGTGGCTCAAACTTGCATTACATCTCACCTATCCTTCCTATGTTCAACCAAGAATATTATAATGTGTCATTGTAAACCACATTCCATTCACCTGTTAACATTGTTGTACGATGCTGTTTATAATAAATTGCTGTGAATTAAACAGTTATCCTGCTTAATGTTATTTTGAATGGTTGCTGGACAAAGCAAAAAGAAATTCCATTGGGCCTTTTCTGACAAAAAAAATAACCACAGACAACGTTTAAAGCAATAGACCTTCTATTATAGCATGCCTCCCAGCTGTCCCACTTTATACTGGACAGCCCCCATCTCATGCAGAAGTAGCTCTGTGATGCTGAGACACCATCTCTCATGCTCCATGCCCCGGCATCCTGATTCACTGGGGGCAGCTGGAAGTTTGGTTAGTAAATAATGAGTCTTGTCGCTTTAATTTTGAAAATACTGTGACTCGAAAATGATAAAAATGTATCTATGCCGGATTCAGGACTGCAGTCCCGATCTCATTCTCCAGCATCCAGAGAATGCGTACTCCACATATCACTGTCGGGGTTGAAAAGTTGGGAGTTATGTTATAGAAAATCAAAGAAAGCGAGCCCAGTGCTTGTGCCGAACACCAGCTGCAACTCAATACAATACAAGGGGAAAGTGATACTATAATGGAAGATCACAACCCTTTGAATAATGCAAGATGGTAAATCACACTGAGATATGTAAAAAGAGACAATCAGACACTGGATACAAGATGTTGTTATGAATCCAGAATTTCAATTTAATGGAATTTAAATTGTATCACCATAAACCATTTTTTTTTTTTTAATGGGAATGTAGAGCAAAATAAAATAATGAAAATGATCTATACGTTGTATAGACAAAGAGCAAATGTCTAAATTAGGAGAAAAATATGTCTGTGGAGTCTCCCATTTATGACATCACCAGTGGCACGTTATGCAAATTACACATTTCCTATTGAAATGTCAGAAACCGGAGACTCCACACACACATTTAAAACCCATTTTTAGCCGATTTAGGATTTTGCTTGCAGTTCTGCTAATACAATGTATCGATCCTTTTCGGTCATTGTTTTATGCTCTAAATCAGTGATTCTCAAACCTGTCCTCAGGACCCCCCAACGGTCCAGGATTTAGGGATGACCCAGTTGTGTTTAAGAATATGAAGAACACCTGTGGTTCCCTAACCATTAAGCAGCCATACCAGGTGTTCTACATATTCTCATTTCAACACTACTGGGTAGTCCCTAAATCCTGGACCGTTGGGGGGGGTCCTGAGAACAGGTTTGAGAATCACTGCTCTAAATGCACAGTAAAAGCAATGTTCTGGTGATACAGTCCCTTTAATGAATGAAAAAGTGATCCAAATAACATAATGTAGGTGGGAAATACAGATGACAAAATTATATATTTTCTTACCAACAGTATATTTGGCTTGCCTCACCCCCACCTGAAAATAATGCACTCACAAAACTAGAATTTGTATGACACTTCAGATCTACACAGAAGATCTATCCATCAAATACAGTGTCCTTTTGGTCACAGAGAGTAAAAGTTCCTGTGTTAGATGGGGAGATCTGAGTATATCTGAAGTGCCACTCGCATAACTCAAATTAAACAAAGGGGGTACACACAGATATTTACAGAAAAATACCAAAAAATGTAAAGGGACTTTGTCACCTATACATTGTTTATACTGTGAATATAGTGCATACAAATGGTGAATTATCTATACAGGGAGTGCAGAATTATTAGGCAGTGAGTATTTTGACCACATCATCCTCTTTATGCATGTTGTCTTACTCCAAGCTGTATAGGCTCGAAAGCCTACTACCAATTAAGCATATTAGGTGATGTGCATCTCTGTAATGAGAAGGGGTGTGGTCTAATGACATCAACACCCTATATCAGGTGTGCATAATTATTAGGCAACTTCCTTTCCTTTGGCAAAATGGGTCAAAAGAAGGACTTGACAGCCTCAGAAAAGTCAAAAATAGTGAGATATCTTGCAGAGGGATGCAGCACTCTTAAAATTGCAAAGCTTCTGAAGCGTGATCATCGAACAATCAAGCGTTTCATTCAAAATAGTCAACAGGGTCGCAAGAAGCGTGTGGAAAAACCAAGGCGCAAAATAACTGCCCATGAACTGAGAAAAGTCAAGCGTGCAGCTGCCACGATGCCACTTGCCACCAGTTTGGCCATATTTCAGAGCTGCAACATCACTGGAGTGCCCAAAAGCACAAGGTGTGCAATACTCAGAGACATGGCCAAGGTAAGAAAGGCTGAAAGACGACCACCACTGAACAAGACACACAAGCTGAAACGTCAAGACTGGGCCAAGAAATATCTCAAGACTGATTTTTCTAAGGTTTTATGGACTGATGAAATGAGAGTGAGTCTTGATGGGCCAGATGGATGGGCCCGTGGCTGGATTGGTAAAGGGCAGAGAGCTCCAGTCCGACTCAGACGCCAGCAAGGTGGAGGTGGAGTACTGGTTTGGGCTGGTATCATCAAAGATGAGCTTGTGGGGCCTTTTCGGGTTGAGGATGGAGTCAAGCTCAACTCCCAGTCCTACTGCCAGTTCCTGGAAGACACCTTCTTCAAGCAGTGGTACAGGAAGAAGTCTCCATCCTTCAAGAAAAACATGATTTTCATGCTCCATCACACGCGTCCAAGTACTCCACAGCGTGGCTGGCAAGAAAGGGTATAAAAGCAGAAAATCTAATGACATGGCCTCCTTGTTCACCTGATCTAAACCCCATTGAGAACCTGTGGTCCATCATTAAATGTGAGATTTACAAGGAGGGAAAACAGTACACCTCTCTGAACAGTGTCTGGGAGGCTGTGGTTGCTGCTGCACGCAATGTTGATGGTGAACAGATCAAAACACTGACAGAATCCATGGATGGCAGGCTTTTGAGTGTCCTTGCAAAGAAAGGTGGCTATATTGGTCACTGATTTGTTTTTGTTTTGTTTTTGAATGTCAGAAATGTATATTTGTGAATGTTGAGATGTTATATTGGTTTCACTGGTAAAAATAAATAATTGAAATGGGTATATATTTGTTTTTTGTTAAGTTGCCTAATAATTATGCACAGTAATAGTCACCTGCACACACAGATATCCCCCTAAAATAGCTAAAACTAAAAACAAACTAAAAACTACTTCCAAAAATATTCAGCTTTGATATTAATGAGTTTTTTGGGTTCATTGAGAACATGGTTGTTGTTCAATAATAAAATTAATCCTCAAAAATACAACTTGCCTAATAATTCTGCACTCCCTGTACATTGCATTAGCAAAATAGGAAGCAAATGCATAAAATAATAGAAAAATAAGTCTTAAATGTGTTTTATTGTGTCTTCTATTTATGACATCGCTGTTGGCTTTATATGCTAATGAACTGCAAAGCAAGCCACAAGGTGATGTCATAAGCTGGAGACACCACAGATACATTTTAAAATATATATTCGTCTTACGTCTTGGAAAAATTGCATGCAAATGCATAAAATAACACAATTAATAGATCATGTTTTATTCTCCACATTCACAGGATAAGTAATATATAGGTTGACATCATTTTGTATACTATTGTGTGTGAATAAATCCCATTGCATTTTACATTGTGGTATTTTTAAGTAAAAACAGATTTCTTAACATATACAACATTTTAAAATAGAAACGAATGTTGCATTCATGCTTTAGTTTTCTATACAAATATAATAGTGAACATTATAACTAAACAGCACAATACAGGTTATGTTTTCATCAGAGGGATGTGGAGTCTCCTTTTTATGACATCACCTGTGGCACGGTATGCAAATGAACTGCTATTCAGTAGGAAATGTGTCATTTGGATACCGTGCCACAGGTGATGTCAAAGGCAGTAGACTCCACAGATTTTTCTCCTAATTTAGGCATTTGCTTGCACTTTTGCTAATACAATGTATAGATCATAATCAATAATCAATCATTTTATATGCACTACATTCACAGTAAAAACAAAATGTTTTGGTGATACAGTCCTTTTGAGTATGGCCATATTTTCTGTTCTAAACAACAAACCTGTTCAAGAGTCCAACAGTTTGTTATGTTTTGTTGTTTTGGGGAAGTGGAGAAGAGGAATTTAACCCCTTCGCGACAATGGACATGTCAGGCACGTCCTGCCAGAAACTCTGTTCCCAACAATGGACGTGCCTGGCACGTCCTGCAGTGAATCAAGCGGTTTTCGCGATCAATGATCGCGAAAACAACTTTAACGGTGCTGGTCTATTGCCTCGATGCTTCCCATGATATCTGTGCAGTCACAATCACATATTCCTGGCATGAAAGTGGATCATGACATGTAGTCAACCTGCATGGCCACAGATTGACACCCCTGATTTAGATATTACCACTTGTCTCTTGCTTGCCACTTAGTTTGCAACATAAACTTGGCCCTTGATCAGAATTAGGTGAGATCTTCCTGTCGCAGCAGCCAAAATCTATTAGCTCATCAGTGTAGTTTAATCTGTGTACATTGATCAAGTTAAGATCTTGAAACTCTAGCCTCAAGTGTGTGAATTGAAGTGCTGGCGTGCCCGAGTCTGCATTCTACTGTAATCGGATTAAAGGCAGTTAATACAGATTAGCTGAGATACATAGTAACAATAGCATCCTGAAACAGGAGAGTATGCCGAAAGGTATCTCCTACATTGCATGAGACTAATTCACAGGTTGCAGTGATGATATAAATCTTTGTAATAACAAAATATTTAGTAAATTTGAAAAAAAAAAGTATTTATTAAAAAATAAGACACTGTAAAACATATTTAGATTTGATTTGTTTGAATGTTCATAACAGTTTTTTCTTGTTTCTTATTAGGTAAACCATCGGATATAATCGCATCTGCTTTGATTCCACAGACCAGGATGAACATCCTCAGATTCTCATGGATGAGTTTATCAGCCATGGCTATAGTACAAAAATCATAGACTCAGAATGCCACTAATAGATAATCTTGTGAGCCATAAAAGGTAGATTGTATACTGTGAATGGTAACCTATAAAATGGGAGTCATGTGCAAGATCTTGAAGGAACTACAAACAATATTACACACAGGTGAAAGCCTCTGAACAATATTCCCTCATCCCGCACTACCTTCATTTAAGCAGCCTCTGAACCTCAAACAACTGCTGGTGAGGAGCACCTTACTCAGAGAAATGGTAAAAGGTACTTTTTCCTGCCAAAAAAAGAAATGTGAGATGTGTGCATACATCGATAGCACCGTGAACTGTATTTTAACATAATAGTGCCAACTGGTCGTTCCAATGCAAAGCCCTGCTGGGGCTTGGTGCTGCCAACCTCCAGTTTCATTAGTTACATTACAAAAAGACAAGGGAGCGCAGATACATGGAAGAGAGAGAAAAAACAAGGTATAATAGTGCAATACAGTATGATAAAATAAGTAATGTTGGTGGGGGGATGTATGCACTCACAAACAGTTCTTCATAGAAAAGCCCATCAACAGAAAAGAAGGTTAATCACATCCATGACTTGGTTAATCTTCTTTAATATCACTACAGAACAATTAAAGAAATGGCGCAGCATCTGAGTAAAGTGCAAATTTGAAATAAATGAAGGCACTTACAAAGTTATAGGCACATGAAAGATGTGCACTACAGGTTCAAACAAACAAGGGGAGGGTCAGTGAAGCTGTCCTACTGCCATAACTCCGAGGCTGATGTCTTTGATAGATGATCCCGACACTCAACGCGTTTCGCCAGCATAAACCATCTTCCTCAGGAGAAAAGTTAAAGTGTCCCAGTGCAGCAATCTGATTCCACTGTTGTATATCATTAGTTACATGCCGGAATCTGTCCTCCTACAGTAAATTGCCCCGAAGCAACAGCCTTATTTTATCAAACCATTGGGAAATGCACATGGAAGGGCTGCAATGATTATCACACAGGCCTTGCAGCAATCAGTGATGCCCACAGGTGACTTCTCATGATTCCACATGCAGTTTGACAATATTCTCCAAAAATTCCAATTAGTGCACATATAAACATCTCTGTCCATATAGGAGTGCCTTCACTGGCAAGGGGTGCAACAACACAGCTTATATAAAGACCAAGAAATGTACACCTCAAAAATCCTTCAATAAGATATACATGGCCATCATCCTGGCTCCAGCAGTACTCTGGTTAGGTGTCCCTAGTGCCACAAAAAAAATAATATAATAGGCCCAACTAGGACTGCAGGCCGATGCAATTTCCATGGCCCCTTAAAAAAAGAAGTGCCCCCCCTGGGGCAATGAGGGACCATTGATTCTAGGCCAAGGGTAGGTAACCTTCGGCACTCCAGTTGTTGTGGACTACATTTTCCTTGATGGTTTGACAGCATCCCAGCTGTAAGAGCATTATGGGAGATGTAGTCCACAACATCTGGTGTTCCAAAGGTTGCCTACTCCTGATCTAGTCCTGTATATCACATGCGGATTGATTTGTCTGTTAGACACAGGTCTTGATCCTCTTGATTCCACATCTATGATTTCTTAGCTATTTTGACTTAAAATGTTCTCACACTTATACAGCTAATGTACCATGTATATCATCAAAATCATTAAATAGATAAAAATGTTGCGGTACGGTAATGGGTGTTTCTACTCTGGTTCACTTCCTCACCCCAACTAATTTCAGTGGCTGCATATAGAATTATAGTACATAGAGAGAGAAATGTATTTACAAAACTCATAGCAACTTGCAGAAGTCGTTATAACATCTGCTAACACTTTCCCTCTGAGTTCAATTTGTGAATACAATCTTGCAATATTTTATAAAACTGAACAGTGCGCTATACTCACAGCTAGTCAGGTTTTGTTACAGCTACTTGTGAAGTTGCATTTGCTTAGAACTTTTTTTAAAGGGACTTTCTCAGATTCATGTAGTATAGTTAAAAATGCAAGCATCCCCACCTCCATATTGCTTTTATGGTCTCTACCTGTTCTTTTATGTATAATTTGTTTATTAATGTAAAATATGCTAAACATTTTGAAATTTAACAAGATGTCTCTGCCTGTTATGTAAATCATTATTATAACTGAAATTTGCTTCCTTTTTGGCTTATTTTCCTTTGCTGCCGGAGGAAGGATAAAGAGGAACCAACCAGATAAAATTTTATTAACATTGCATATTAAACCTTAAATAACATTCCATGCATTTAAACTTTACAAATATATGACCACACCACCAAACCCATTACCAACCATATGCCAGTCATGGCAAGCCGTGGGCGTGTACCAATGCCCGACCCCTGCTCCTGCAGGGGGCAAGTACCTAGCAAAAACTCCTTAATTGGCAAGGTTCTATGCGACCACACAATGTTCTTTCAAAACCTAGGAATACCGGCAACCATCGGAGTCTCAAATTGCATTTATAGCTGGTGTCAATGGGCCTAGACAATTTGGAGTATCTTACTCAGGAGGGTTAGAAATTCCTTTTCCTCTGTTTTGAACAGCATCGTTCCTGTACGGTTAGCATTTAAAAGGCATGTGTTGATGAAAGATAAGCTATTAAAGTCCTCTCATGTATTTGTACTTGAACATAATGTTCAAGATTTCAGACTCTGGGGACTGAGGGGGGTAAGAAATACATCAGGATATCTCATATTAAATGTAACAGAAAAATAAAACAAGCACAATATTTGAGAAATGATCTTGCCCTCTCTTTAGAATTATCTAAAAATGGACGTATTTAGTCATGATAACCCAAAGCTGATAATAAGCTTAGAATGACTGCTTGATAATACATGAGCTGTTATGTGAAGGATGTTCTGTGCCGTCCTAGCATCTTCTGGGACATTTAAATTAGGAAGGCATAGAATGTCCTAGTGTTATATTATCATATAGATAGTAAATGGGGCCTCCAAAACTTCACAAGATAAACAATTATATTCTGGATAAATACTGGAGTGGCAATAAATCAATGGGATCATTTGCACACATCTGGTGGTCTTGTGAGAAAATCAGGGATACACGGGAGGAAGTGTTTGGACCGATATTACCAACTCCAAAGGACCCTTTTTTCTAGCGATGAGAATATGTCTATCTAGGGAATGGAGGAGAGATACGCAAATATCAGGTGTGTAATCAGATTCAACAACAATAAATCCAGAATAACTGGAGCGCTTAACAAATATAAATAAATATTAAATGGTGTAAATAAGCAATAATACTGTAAAGAGGAAAAAGATACTTATAAATAGATGTTTGTCTTGATAGTTGAGATCTCCCTTAAACAGGGGCAGGGTCCAATTGAACGAATGGAATACATGCAAAAATATAAAAAGTATTTTGTTTTATATTATCTAGATAAATAATATAAAAATGTATAACTTAACATAAAAACAGAGACAAACATCTATTTATAAGTATCTTTTTTCCTCTTTACAGTATTATTGCTTATTTACACCATTTAATATTTATTTAGATTTGTTAAGCGCTCCCGTTATTCTGGATTTTTTGCTATTTTTAAGAATTGTGGATGAAGTTGCATTTTTCTTTACTGTGAGCTGCTAGATTATTTGTGTTTTATTTTATTTTTTATTTTTATTTATTTATTTTTTTTATTTCAGACGTGTACCGGTTTCTGCCCACCTTCAACTTTTCATTTAGATCAGGAACGCGGTACAGTGAGTCATCATTAATATCCTCTATCTTCTTTCCCTTTCCCCTAACCCCCTCCCCCCCCATTTTCTTTGTGTTTTATATTTTTTGTAGCGCCACGATAGTTTCACATTTTTTATAGTTTCTTTTGCCCAACTTCACTAAGTGACTATAGGCTGCACGTTTAAATCTATATATTTTCGGATTAACCATATTTGTTTGAATTTTGATATTACACAATGTCCATATTTGAATTCAGGAAAAAACTGGACCACACAGTGGGTTCAGCTTTTTCTGATACAGAAAACACTACATATACAAGAGAGGAAACGGTTAATTTAGAATACACGTTTAAAAACTTAGAAAGATTATTAATAAAGGAATCTAAGATAAAATGGGAAACCCTTACTTTGGAAAAATATTTGATGGAAGGCTTAACACCTAGAGGCCTGAGAGTAATGAAGATGCCCACTTTTAATCAGGATGATACGGAGTTTATGAAACTACGGAATTTAATCCTAGAAAATTGCACACGTGAATTAATGGGCTTGATTATCAATAGTAGAAAAAAAACTCTAGTTAAACTTAATGATTAAATTAAAGAATACCATACCTAATTAACCCCTTCCTTTGATACAAAGGAGTTTAAGGATTTATCTCAAGCCACAGAAATTAACTTAGGCAATTTAGAGAAGGATTTGAAAAGAGTAAAATGCTAAATATATTTAAGAGATAAGAATGATTACGAAAATAAAAAGAGTTAGGAATTTTGCCAGATCAAAAAAAGGTGACACATATAGGGATAGAAATAATATACACTATAACCAAGCAGTTAAACAAGACTACAGATCTCGCCCATATATTGATTCTTATGTGTATAATGGAAGAAGATAGACTGAAAAATCTCAATTTAACAACAAAAGAAATATGGACTTTACAACTACCAGGTATTCAAAACAAAATCCCACTAGAAGTGAACATACCAATTTAAATGCAAATAGAGGCACTACAACCCCTAACACTTCCAGGGATAACCCTAACTATATTCCTTTACAAAACAGATTTCAATTGTTAGCTAATTATAATACAGATTCAGATGCTTTTTTAGAGATGCCATCAAATCCCCGGACACCACGGCGGCAGAGATGGGGGTCTCCGCAAAAAAGAGGGAGAAGTGGAGAGGGAGAGGAACAAGAGGGGGCAGGAGAAAATCAGAGAATAAAAAGAGGGAAAACCCTGCCCCGGTAGGCATCTTTAATTTAACTAATAAGACACTGAATCCTGATGAAATAAGTCTCCTAAATAAAGGTCTTAAGTTTTCTCCGGTAGCAAAATTAAACAAATGTAATTTCTTAAATTTAAGGAACTTATCTTTGAAAAAGTATTTTATTAGAGACCCGATCAACAGCATCTCTAACACTGTTAACGACAATACTTTTGTACATACCAATTTCAAGAGTAAGTCATCCTTTTATCCCTCTATTTGTAAATCGAGGGCAATGAATAATTTTGAGTATAACGTCATAAAAGATCTAGATTCTAGACAAATTTAAACCGGACAAAATGAAATACACAAATAACTTGACACCAAAAGAAAGAATGGCAATAAGCTCTTTACAAAAGAACAAGGAGATCATTATTAGACCTGCAGACAAGGAGGGGAGGGGGGTATAGTTATCCTGAATAGTGCAGATTATTTCAAGGAGGGTAATAAACAATTAGAAGACATTACCACATATAAAAAGGTGACATCTGATCCGATAAAAATTAACTGTAAAAAGATTCTTCATAAAAAAAGACTCTGAAATTGTCACAAATTCAGAGGGTAATGGTTTTGTACATACAGGCTTGCGTCCAAAGTCACGTTTCTACCCCCAAAGTGAAAAAAGTGAACACCTTAAAGTGTTCACAGATTTACTACTTAAAGATTTCGAAGGTATCGAGACTGAGCAAAGAAAGAAATTTAATTTATCTAAGTCGGAACACACAACACTTAAAAGTTTACAGGATAAACACCACCTAGTGGTAAAAGCAGCTGATAAAGGGGGAGCCACAGTAGTGATGAGCAAAGACTACTACATCACAGAAGCCAATAGAATCCTAAGTGACAATTCAACTTACAAAAAACTCAAATATAATCCAACAAAAAACTTTAGCGATGGTCTATGCTCATTATTAAAAAAGGGAAAGGAAAAAGGTATAATCGATAACAAAGAGTTCATGTTTCTTAATAATAAATATCCAAAAACTGCAGTTTTCTATTTTCTTCCAAAAATACACAAGAATCCGTTAAATCCCCCAGGTCGACCAATCATTAGTGGGATCGACTCACTTACCAGTAACACATCACAATATGTTGACTTTTTTCTTCAGAAATACGTACCCTTGGCTCCCTCTTACATTAGAGACACAAAACAGATACTTAGTATTCTGAATGACTTTCAATGGTCGGACGAGTTCTTATGGGCTACAGTAGACGTGACTTCACTTTACACAGTGATAGCACACGATAAAGGCATCTCAGCAGTCAGGAATGCCCTCTCCAAAGATGAAAACATGGCAACAGAACAGTGCAGTTTTATCCTCAAATGCATAGAGTTTATACTTCATCACAATTATTTCTGGTTTGAGGGTCAATATTATCTCCAGTTATGCGGGACTGCCATGGGCACAAGGTTCGCCCCGAGTTATGCAAATATCTTTGTGGCAGACTGGGAAGCAGACCACATTTGGAATAATAATCCATTCGGGGAGAGCCTCGTGCTCTGGCGCCGCTATATAGATGACGTGTTGATTGTCTGGCGTGGCAACAGGGAGTCCCTACAGGACTTCGTGTTGCACCTAAACAGTAATCAGCACGGATTTCATTTTACCTCTAACATACAAGATGACACCATAGATTTTTTAGACTTAACTCTGTACATAGAGGATAACAAGGTATTAACCAAAACTTATTTTAAACCTTCTTTGTGGTTTTCATAAATGTGGGAGATGCAAACTATGCAAACTTCTAAAACAACAACCAAAAAAGATAACAAAGTTCACCTGTACGAATACAGGTCATGTGTATGATATTAAAAAATTTGTCAGTTGCGAATCTGAAAACGTTATATATTTACTACAATGTGCCTGTAATGCACAATATATAGAGAGAACCACAAGAAAATTTAAAGTAAGAGGACTGGAACATATAGGGGGCATTAGAAATAAAAGTAAGAAACACAGCATTCCTATTCACTGCAACCAATGCAGAGCTTTCACACTAGACACATTTTCAGCGTTCGCAATTGACAAAATAGACCCCCACTGGCGAGGGGGAAATCATGCAGAAACACTATCCAAAAAAGAAACTGAATGGATCTTTAAATTTAAAACCTTTAAAAATGGTGGACTAAACACCGAATTGGATATTCTGTCCTTCATTTAAATTGAACCTTCTTTTGGGCTATCTCTAAACTTCACTGATCACTGATCTATATAAAGTAATCTTTTCTCTCTCTGAGCAACCTATCATACCACTCTAATGATTTTGTCTCTGATATGCTAACAGATGTCTTCATGTTTTCACAGCCTCTTACCATCTAAGACTATAGGTCCATATTAGTTACCCCTAAATGTCCAAAATATAACACCCTTGTTTGTCAATAGGGTATACTGTAATTCTATAGGACTATTAGTCCTCATTATATACAACGTATAATCTGGTTTCCCATGTATTCTATTAATTGATGTTACTTGTGTAAATTTATGTATATTACGTATTTGAATGTTATTGATGTGTTAGTCTGTACACAGATACTGCCACACGCTGAGCCACTTACTTTTTGTAGACCAATATTTTTAATCTTTTTATCCTGCATACATTTTTTTTCACTTTTTTCATTTTTTTCCTTTATTATTTTCTGTATTTATCCATACATTCTTTTCACACCACAGATATATATATACATTTTTTATTCTTCATTACAATTATTTTTTCATTCTTCATTTCTCCATTCTTTTCATTCTTTCCTTTTCTATTTTTCATTATCATTATATCCACTTTTTTTCAAATTCATTCATCCATTCAACATTTTTCCCATCCATTTACCCACTCATTTATTTATTTTTTCCTCCTAATTTACATTTTTTTCCTCTTCATTATTATCTTTTTTCTTCCTCCTTTTTTCTACTTGTTAATTATTATTATTCTTTTCCCTATTATTATTATTTACCGATTATTATTTTCCATCATTATTTTTATACCGTCATAATCTATCGTTCATTCGCTTTTTACTCCGTTTATATTTCCTTCTTTTTACTTGGGTTATATTATTTACATTATCCCTCATATCTTTTTTGGGTTGTTCCTCTTTTTTTCCTTCATTTTCCCTCAATATGATAAGGTTCATTGCTCATTATTTCTAGAGGCAAGGCGTTTGTGTATAGATCTGTCAGGTTTTTGTATTATGTAAGTCAGTATGTGTTGGACGGGAGGTCACGTGTCCCGGACTATCTATCCAACGCTTCTCGTTGGTTACAGATAGACGCTTGAAGCCACGTCATGGGGAGTCAGCCTACACGCTGAGTGACAGCTATAGACGGGGAGGATAGTTAGGGAGGTAGGTTCCTTTCTCTCCAGTCCGGGTCACGTGATCGCGCATAATCTGGACGCATAGTGGGTTTTTTCCTCCTCCCACTTGCGTCATAGACAAGTGCCCTTTCCTAATTTGTGTTTTTTACAGGTGTTCTACTTTATTGTATTTTGTGAAGCCTTTTTAAGGCGTTTTCCTAGCTACAAACTTTCAGCACTTTATTGCAAATTTGCACAAAGCACCAATCTCCTGAGGAAGCCGACAGCAAAGCCGGCGAAACGCGTTGAGAAGTGGATCCAGCTGTTTATTTCTTCAAAGAAAAGTGCCTGAGTGTCTTATCCTGGTGGCAGCAGGAAAGAAGTTTTACCTCTCGGGACTTTTTCACGCAAGTTGCACTTTAAGTGCTTTATATTTTGTACGTGTATTCATTGTTTTTATTGCCTGGTTTGTGTTAGCCACTGCGCAATGGTCTTTTAATGTGTTTTTTAGATGGAAATGATTAAAACCGACTGACTACAATATTCTGATGAGCCTGATTTCAATATCCGTTTGTGAGTGCACCCCTGTAGAGATTTACTATACATCCAATTATATTTAAACTGTGTTGCACTATTGTTGCTTTTTTTGTTTCTCTTCCCGGTACATGCGCCCCTACTCTGTCTTGTTTAAATATCTGAATACCACAGATTGGGGAATATCTTTCACATCAGAAACTAATAAAACACATATTGATTTTTTAGACTTAACTATATATATACATGATAATAAAATACACACAAAGACTTTTTTCAAACCAGTTGATGTAAATAGTTTTATTCAATTTGAAAGTGGGCACTATTCACCTTGGTTGACAAACATTCCAAAAAATCAATTTAGTCGGATAAAAAGGAATTGTACAGAACACAATATATACATTCAACAAATAGATAAATTAGAATTGGATTTTGTACATAAAAAATATCCCAAAGAGCTGCTTATAGAGGCGAAGAAAACCACTGGCAATATTGATAGAGAAAGTCTTTTACAATATAAACATAAGACCACCATGAAAGAAAATAGATTAGCCATTATAATGGATTACAATTATAGTTGCAATTTCATTAAGAAAATCTTTAGAAACAATTGGCATTTGCTGAATCAAGATGATGACTCAGCCCCACTTCTAACAGAAAATCCATTAATTACCTTTAAGGGATCAAAGAATCTTAAGCGTGATCTTTCAAGGAGTTATGAAAGATCATCCTTAAAGAGAAAAGTAAATCATTTTGGGTTAAAAGAAGCATTTTTCCGTGCAGGACATGTAAATTTAGTTATAGAAAAAGTATAGATACATTTAAATCATTCCATAATAACAAGGAATATAGTATTAAAGAAGTCTTTACATGCAATACTAGTGGAGTCATCTATTTGCTTGCCCACATGCCCATGCGGCTACCAATATTTGGGTATAACATCGAGAAAATGACAGATTCGAGTAGGTGAACATATTAGAAATATACGTAATAATTTTCCAAATCACAAGCTATCCACACATTTTAAAGAATTTCACAATAGCAATCCAGAGCTACTACATTTCATGATAATCGATAGGGTTAATAGACATTGGAGAGGGGGAGACTTTACACGTAGTATGGGACAGAAAGAAATGAGATGGGCTTATGAACTGGAAACTTTTGTACCTAAAGGCTTAAATGTTGACTTTGACCTGTTTAATTTCTTGTGAATTTTAATTTGCTCATGATTTGGGATTTTTTTCTCTCTTTCTTGTTTCAGATCAAGTAATTCCTGTTTATATATAATTGAGTTACAATATTATATCTATCGAGATCCATTTCCTTTCGTTAAAGTAGTTGTATATTGATGTTAGACAGTTATTCTAAATTAATTGTTGAATTTTATTTTTATTACTTTTTTGTGATACATATTTTCTAATCCTATTTTTTATTTATTTAAGAGTGGAAATGTATCTCAAAGATAGTTAATGTTTTACTCCTTCTGCCTTGTAAGTGTCGTTTTGAGAGTACACCCAACTGTTGAGTTTGAGAAACCTCCCCCCACTGAACTGAAAGCAATCCGTTAAATTCGCAAAATCATTATTGCTCCCGTTAGATTAAAAAAATGCTTTATGCAGTAAAATATTGGGTGTTATTTAATGGGTGAGGTAACATTATATATATATGGCAAAATCAATGAACTGTATGGTAATTACTGCTCAGTTTATTGTGTCTCACCCTTATTATATATTTGGGCTCCTGAAATGAACCACTGGCTCCCTAATAACTAATGGGGCCAGGGGCTGAGCAAGATGCCCTTGGCCACCCTTAATACCGAGGCCGGGGGCTGCACAAGATGTTCCAGCTCCTAATAATTACTGGTATCAAGGGCTGTGCAAGATGACCCCAGTTCCCTAATAGTAATGGGGCCAGGGGCTGGGCAAAATGCCCGACAGCACCCACCCATAAATGTCCCTGCCACCCAAAGACAAAATGGGGCAGAGAACTGGGCTTAATGCCCCCACCCACATAATGATCACTGGGACAATTGACTGCCTAAGTGCCCCTGGCACCATACAAAATATGGATCTTGGAGATGCCCAAATCCCTCCCATTAAATAAACACGTCTGGGTGCTGCCCCTTTAAATATATGGGGTTACATACTTGTTAAGTGCTTATGGCCAAGAGCTGTCCAGTAGGAACCATGGGACCAGAGGCTGCCCCCAAACACCCCCTGCCTCACTAACATAAATAAAATACATATTTAAACATGTTCTGGGTGTCCTTCAAAAAATAAAGACCTTTAAAAAATGTCCCACAAAGCTGGTACCGAGTTGCACAGGGTAATTTGAACATCAAAGTCCTCCCAGCTCAAACTCTCTTCGCCTTTTAGTTAATAGTAATATTTGTATTTGATTTTGACTTTCTTGAGGGTGACTTTATTTTAGTGAGTAGCTCAAGGTGGTCGAATTGGGAGGTTGAATTCATATTCGACCACCTTGAGACAAACTTAACTGTTAGTGAAAAGACCCCTGTACAGTCGTATGACAATTGCTCCACCTTATGGACAAAAGTGGTATTTTTTTTTTATTTTTTTTTACCTGTGCATGATAATTAAGGGTCAGATCATTACAAAATATATTCTATTTCTCATTCTTCCTTCAACCAACCCAAAATGAAGAAAGCATGTGTGCCCCCATATAGATATATGGAGCAAAGAGGACTCAGTAAAACCTTAAACCAGGGGTCCTCAAACTTTTTAAACAGGGGGCCAGTTCACTGTCCCTCAGACCGTTGGAGGACCGGACTATAGTAAAAACAAAAACTATGAACAAATTCTAAAACAATCTCTCTCTATATATATAACAGCCAATTTGCCCAATTATATGCCAGTATCATTTTGTCATTAATAAGCCAAAGCCAATTTGCCCACTAATATGCCAGTTTTATTGTGCCAGATGCCAATACCATTGTGCCATTAAGATGCCACTATTATTGTGCCATTTGTTTGCTTGTAATATTGTGCCAGTCAGATGCCTGTAATATTGTGCCAGTCAGAGCCCATTAATATTGTGCCAGTCAGAGCCCAGTAATATTGTGAAAGTCAGATTGTGCCATGCAGAGCCCAGTAATATTATGCCAGTCAGAGCCCAGTAATATTGTGCCAGTCAGAGCCCAGGAATATTATGCCAGTTAGAGCCCAGTAATATTGTACCAGTCAGAGCCCAGGAATAATGTGCCAGTCAGATGCCCAGGAATACTGTGCCACTCAGATGCCAGGAATAGTGTGCCAGTCAGATGCCCAGGAATATTATGCCAGTCAGAGCCCAGTAATATTATGCCAGTCAGAGCCCAGTAATATTGTACCAGTCAGAGCCCAGGAATATTGTGCCAGTCAGATGCCCAGGAATACTGTGCCACTCAGATGCCAGGAATAGTGTGCCAGTCAGATGCCCAGGAATATTATGCCAGTCAGATGCCCAGGAATATTATGCCAGTCAGAGCCCAGGAATATTGTGCCAGTCAGATGCCCAGGAATATTATGCCAGTCAGATGCCCAGGAATATTATGCCAGTCAGATGCCCAGGGATATTATGCCAGTCAGAGCCCAGGAATATTGTGCCAGTCAGAGCCCAGGAATATTATGCCAGTCAGATGCCCAGGAATATTATGCCAGTCAGAGCCCAGGAATATGGTGCCACTCAGAGCCCAGGAATATTATGCCAGTCAGATGCCCAGGAATATTATGCCAGTCAGATGCCCAGGAATATTGTGCCACTCAGAGCCCAGGAATATTATGCCAGTCAGAACCCAGGAATATTGTACCAGTCAGATGCCCAGGAATAGTGTGGCAGTCAGAGCCCAGGAATATTGTACCAGTCAGATGCCCAGGAATAGTGTGCCAGTCAGATGCCCAGGAATAGTGTGCCAGTCAGAGCCCAGGAATATTGTACCAGTCAGATGCCCAGGAATAGTGTGCCAGTCAGAGCCCAGGAATATTGTACCAGTCAGATGCCCAGGAATAGTGTGCCATTCCAGTGCTCGTTATACCTCCCTCCTCCCCCCTGCTTCTGCATCACCTCCAGTCACATCCAGTAATCTCTCTGCTACCAATATTGCGGGTTGCCATGCTGCTGTATCTACCACCATTAGTCCACTTAAGCTCCTTGATCCAGACCACTACAGTGTAAAACCATAGGCATTATAAATCAGTGTTCTTGTCATGCCCCTCTGGCCCTTACCTGCAGTTCCAGTAGTTTTAGGCATCCAGCAAGTCTCTTAAGTAATCCGCGATCGTGGAGTAGGCCGAAGCCGGGGCCTGTAGTACAATCTTCTATCCGCGATCGCGGTAGCGCGGTAAGCTGAAACCAGGGCCTAGAGTTTCTACAAGCCCAGGATGCATCCTCCAGGCTTCACCCCAATCAAGGGGAACCTATTTCCAGCTGTAGGAGGGAGGTAAACTCTGCCAAATCTCCTATTAACTCCAAGCACAGAGATAGAGGGGTATGTGCTAGAAAAGCACACCCCTCTAACATCCAATCAAGTAAGGAGCTTGTCCCACTGAGGGGAGGAGTGGAGACCCACAGCACTATAAAAACCCTTCAAACTGTTTCTTCAATGCTCCAGTGTTCCAGAGCTTTGGTTCCTGTTTGTCCTTGGACTTCAGTATCCAGTTTTCCCTTTGTTGCTGTGCTACAGTATCTCTATTGGATTTCCCGTTACCTGACCTTTGGCTTGCCTTCTGGATTACCCTGTTTGCCTGAACCCTGACCCCTGCTTGGATTACCACTCTTTGACCGCTGCCTGCCCTGATCTCTTGGACTGTTTCCTGACTTCGCTTTTTGGATTATCCTTTTGTGGCACTCTCGTGCTCCTATCCTTACCAGGGTGCTCTGCCTATATATACTTGTGGACCACCTGGTAAGGGTTACCAGCAAGAGATAGCATCCCCTGCTCTATGCTCCAAAAACCTCAATCTTGACAGTTCCCTTCTCTTGAGTAAAGCCCTGGCGTCCCTGCTTGTTTCGCCTTATAATCAAGCACTATCTTTATCCAGACTTTCCATAAAACAAATAAAATGTAGGCTAAACATGTGGTGTAACATTCAGAAGAAATGTAAATATGCCACATACAGGAGCCAAATAAATATAACACACGGGAGCCCATTATGTATGCCACATATGGGAGCCTATAAAATATGCCACATATAGGAGACCATTATGCCACACACAGGAGCTATTGAATATGCCACATACTGGAGCTCATTAAATATGCCAAAAAGAAGGAGGCCATTAAATATGCCATAGGAGCCCAGACTAGCTATTCTGCCCTCCAGATTTGTAAATCCACCCTCAGACTTGCTAATGTATCCCCAGACTTGCTAATCTGTCCTTCAGACTTGCCAATCCAGACCTGCCAATCTGCCCATCAGACCTGCCAATCTGCCCATCAGAATTGCCAATGCATCTCTAGACTTTCCAATCTGCCGCTCAGACATGGCAATGCATTCCAAGACTTGCCAATCTTTTCAAGAAGAGAGGGAGGAGCCAAGCAGATCCTCTGGGGGCTCATGTGGCAGAGAAGGAGCAAAAATCCCATAAGTTGTGCTGATGTGTGAAGTGCGCCGTCAGTGCCTGAGATGATTTTTTTGTTACGATGTCAAACTCGGAGCTAAAGGACAACTGAAAGCATAAAAATAAGTTATGGTTGAGTGAAGGATTGTGTGAGTTGTAGGCATTTTAAATAAATATGCTCATGAAAGAATATAAATAAAATACCTTATTGAGCCCTGTTTGCGCCATATAGCTTTAAGAGTGGGCAGACATGTTGTTTAGAATCATGGGTCAGATCTTCCTTTACCTGGCACACACATACATAAATAAAATATATATATATATATACCGGTGTTCTGACGAATTACTGGAGCAAATTCTCCTGCGCAATCGCAGGAGAATTTGCTCACTGCGCATGCGCATAAAGTTACAGCTGATAACTCAGCTGTAACTTTATGTCCACCGCGCATGCGCGAGCTGCGCAACCCACATCCCGCCCCCCGCACACCCCTTCTTACCAGATGATCGGACAGCGGCGGTACACAGCGCATGCGCGCGGCTATCAAGCCGTGTGGGAATGCGCTGTGTCCGTGGCTGGATTCAAACAAAACGCTGGTAAGTAACACGGGGCGGGGGGGGACATAAGGAGCCAACAGAGAGGTAAGCACCCTGGTGAGAGCTGCCTCATCTTGATAGGAGTTGTGATCCCCCTGCTGCATAATACAGCAGGAGGATCACAACTCCCATGAAGATGAGGCAGCCCTCACCAGGGTGCTTACCTCTCTGTTGGCTCCTTATGTCCCCCCCCCCCCGCCCCGTGTTACTTACCAGCGTTTTGTTTGAATCCAGCCACGGACACAGCGCATTCCCACACGGCTTGATAGCCGCGCGCATGCGCTGTGTACCGCCGCTGTACGATCATCTGGTAAGAAGGGGTGTGCGGGGGGCGGGATGTGGGTTGCGCAGCTCGCGCATGCGCGGTGGACATAAAGTTACAGCTGAGTTATCAGCTGTAACTTTATGCGCATGCGCAGTGAGCAAATTCTCACAGTGAGAATTCTCCGCAGTGAGAATTTGCTCCAGTAAGTCGTCAGAACACCGGCAAAGTGGGCTCAGTACTGCAGTTTATTTATATTATTTCATTAAAACATTTCTATGTGAAGTTTTTACACTTGATGCACCCTTTAAATTAAACAGAAGGTAATTCTTTGCTGAAACTTGTCCTTGAAGGTCACCATGGGAGGCAGTTGCTCAAGTCACCTTGAATAAGCTCCACCTATTTTAGTCTATGTTTGTACATATTTTATTAATATCCTCCTATGGTACCAATCCACTTTAACCTGTCAGCCAGGGAATCTGTCAACGTTTGAAAAAGATTCTATTGGAAGATGTAAATCTTTTATCTTTGAAGAGCCATTTTTTTTTGAGAGTTGTGTTTCTTACTTGAGTTTGGTTGCTATTTTTGCTTCTTTGTTGATTGATGTGAAGCGTCATGTTTAATTCTGTGCACTGCTAATGCACATCTAATTCCTTTTCCGTATGATGCACAACTAATGGTTTTTGCTGAGAACACCCATACGTGACCAACGAATTAAAATATGTAATTGCACTTATGTTCTTTAAGTACAGAAAAAGACTCTTTGCAGAATCCCCAGGAACTGAGTGGTAAGTGTTTGAATTACACTTAATGAAGTTTACCAGACCCTTATCTAATGTTTTATGGAAAAAGTGAAAAAGCAATCATAATTCAACAGTAGAAAAGAGAGCTAGAGATGTCTCTGCTATCCTTTCTGTTTGGAAAATATTGTCTGTATATCACCTTTCCTGGATTAAAACTCTTAGACAAATCAAAATTTAACTACATACTTTTGTAAATTATACTTACACATACAACTCATATAAGCACATGTATGTAATAATTGGAATATTATGGGCATTTTCCTTGTGTGAGTATCAGACATGGACCCAGGTCCACCTGCAGATTTCCCAGGAGACACTGATCTTCCTCCAGAACATTAATGAGGCTGAGATGAGTGAGGCACTTACCTCAGGTTGAGAGGGCACAATGACTATAGAACTAAATAGATGCCCTCTCATGTAATGGGAGCGCCCATGGACCAACAGCAAAGAAATGACAATCCTCACAATCTGAGTATCCCAAGAAGAGGTGTATCTGAAGTACAGTTTTGCAAAATAAGTGCTATGAAACTATATCAAAGGGGAGCAAATGTTATATTCTTGCCTCTGGCACAGAAACAGATAATTACAACACTGTCTATCTTGTGGATGGCATAGAGGGTATGCTGGCAGCAGAATTTCAGTGCATCTCATGTGAATTAGGACTGCCTCAAACTGCATGGGACTATGAAGGAATCAAAGGGCCGGTGGTCACTTGGCCTCTGAGGCTTGTGGCAGAGCAAGCCAGAATAGGAGAATAACTGTGAGCACAGGGGACACACAGACAAGCTGGATGATGAGCAAAATGACAATTCTGGTGCTGTGAGGACAATCTGGTGCAGTGGCAAGTGCTATGGCTTGACTGGCACTATATTACTGGGCATCTGGCTGGCACAATATTACTGGGCTCTGGCTGGCACAATATAACTGGGCATCTGGCTGGCACAATATTCCTGGGCATCTGGCTGGCACAATATTACTGGGCTCTGGTTGGCACAATATTACTGGGCATCTGGCTGGCACAATATTACTGGGCTCTGACTGGCACAATAATACTGGGCATCTGACTGGCATAATATTACAGGCATCTGGTTGGCACTATATTACTGGGCTCTGACTGGCATAATATTACAGGCATCTGGCTGGCACTATATTACTGGGCTCTGACTGGCACAATAATACTGGGCATCTGACTGGCACAATATTACTGGGCATCTGGCTGGCACAATATTACTGGGCATCTGGCTGGCACAATACTGGGCTCTGACTGGCACAATATTACTGGGCTCTGGCTGGCACAATATTACTGGGCTCTGGTTGGCACAATATTACTGGGCATCTGGCTGGCACAATATTCCTGGGCATCTGGCTGGCACAATATTACTGGGCTCTGGCTGGCACAATATTACTGGGCTCTGGTTGGCACAATATTACTGGGCATCTGGCTGGCACAATATTCCTGGGCATCTGGCTGGCACAATATTACTGGGCTCTGGCTGGCACAATATTACTGGGCATCTGGCTGGCACAATATTACTGGGCTCTGACTGGCACAATAATACTGGGCATCTGACTGGCATAATATTACAGGCATCTGGCTGGCACTATATTACTGGGCTCTGACTGGCATAATATTACAGGCATCTGGCTGGCACTATATTACTGGGCTCTGACTGGCACAATAATACTGGGCATCTGACTGGCACACTATTACAGGCATATGACTGGCATAATATTACAGGCATCTGACTGGCACAATATTACAGGCATCTGACTGGCACAATATTCCTGGCCTCGGACTGGCACACTATTACAGGCATCTGACTGGCATAATATTACAGGCATCTGACTGGCATAATATTACAGGCATCTGACTGGCACAATATTCCTGGCCTCTGACTGGCACACTATTACAGGCATCTGACTGGCATAATATTACAGGCATCTGACTGGCATAATATTACAGGCATCTGACACGCACAATATTCCTGGCATCTGACAGGCACAATATTCCTGGTATCTGACAGGCACAATATTCCTGGTATATGACAAGCACAATATTCCTGGTATCTGACTGGAACAATATTACAGGTATCTGACTGGCACAATATTACAGGTATCTGAATGGCACAATATTCCTGGGCTCTGACTTACACAATATTCCTGGTATCTGACTGGCACAATATTCCTGGTATCTGACTGGCACAATATTACAGGCATCTGACTGGCACAATATTACAGGCATCTGACTGGCACAATATTCCTGGCCTCTGACTGGCACACTATTACAGGCATCTGACTGGCATAATATTACAGGCATCTGACTGGCACAATATTCCTGGGCTCTGACAGGCACAATATTCCTGGTATTTGACTGGAACAATATTACTGGTATCTGACTGGCACAATATTACTGGTATCTGACTGGCACATTATTACTGGGCTCTGACTGGCCCAATATTGCAGGCATCTGACTGGCCCAATATTGCAGGCATCTGACTGGCACAACATTGCAGGCATCTGACTGGCACATTATTACTGGGCTCTGAATGGCACAATATTGCAGGCATCTGACTGGCACAATATTACAGGCATCTGACTGGCACAATATTACTGGGGTCTGAATTTCACAATATTCCTGGTATCTGACTGGCAAAATATTCATGGGCTCTGACTGGCACAATATTCCTGGGCTCTGACTGGCACAATATTCCTGGGCTCTGACTGGCACAATATTCCTGGGCTCTGACTGGTACAATGTTACTGGGCTCTGAATGGCACAATATTACTGGGCTCTGACTGGCACAATATTACTGGGCTCTGACTGGCACAATAATACTGCGCTCTAAATGGCACAATATTACTGGCATCTGAAAGGCACAATATTACTGGCATCTGAATGGCACAACAATTATGGCATATGTGTGTGTGTGGGGGGGGGGGGGGGTAACATTGCGATGGATGGCGGGATTGCATGCAGGGGAGGGGGCAGGGTCCAGAGGGCCCAAGCAAATGCTTGCCTAGGGTCCAATCACTATTAAAGACGGCCCTGTCCCTCACATCAACAACCCTCCTTGTAATAGCTCACAAATGCTCTCACCACCCTTTATGTGTCCATAATCACTAGGGTAACAGGAATAACAGAAAGTGATCTATGTATATTATTTTTCATTAATGAATAACAATAATTATAATTAAGATGGATCCTATTTAAGAAAGTTTCTTGATCATTTTAAGTACCGTTATGTCACATTCAGGTTTGGGATTTCTGCACACTGCTGTTAATATTTATTATAATAGACTATGCTGTGAGATGTTATTAATAGTGTAACAGGAGCTAGCATACCAGCTTCTCCCCATGTCTATCCAGCCACTACCCAACCATCCAAGTTGCAAACACTGCTACAAGAAACTTAGTCACGCTCTGCCGCCTCCTTCTGGTAACTTCCCATACTCCCTGAGGCTCTAAATACTCATCTCCCTTATGGTACTAGGCCGTAGAATGCTCAGGGGGAGATGTGCACTACATCAACACAATTAAAATGCATCTACCTTTAATTGCAGCGATAAATACATAATTTCATTGCCTGTCAAACACCTCAAATGATGCTAAGGGCTTAACATACATAACCATACATTACCCAGCATTAAACATCTACATTTACCAGGTAACAAGGAATCTGAGGTGTCTGGTTGAGTTCCTAGGCCATAAACACTGCTGATGTGTTGTTTTATTATAAATATATTAAAATCCTGAGAATGTATATTTAAATAGCATCTAATAAACCAGTTCTTGTCATCAACTACCCCTATGTGGGCATCCCTCCAATCATCTGAGACCAGTAATATCCTGACTGGTGGGTATCATCTACAACAAATTGGAAAGGAGGTACAGGGGAGAATACACAGGCGTTAACTGATTTTAAATAAAGTAGACTTATTATTTCCTATAGGCAGCTTCCTATATTGTTAAGTCCTATTATGCCTTTGTATTGTATAGTGTTATTATGACCCATTGTAATGGTAGTCATTTTATCTACCTGAGACAGATCAAGGGCTAAGATGACCCCACCTGCAATTGAACCTGCAGGCGAACAGAGTCTACAAGTGCATTAGCCCTCTAAGCATTATTCACAAGATTTGGATAGGACCATAATAGGAGCAGGATGGGAGATATTGGGCAACATTTGGAGGATCAAACATAATTTATTTAATCAAATGATACTATAGTCTCGCTAATTCCCATTACAACCCTTGCAGTTCTGTCTGTGTTACGACTGCTAAATCGCTTGGCAGCTGTGAAGGGTTAAAGGGGTGTTAGTAGTACAGCAAATGAAGATCAATATTCACATAATATTCCTCCTCCTGCCCGGTGTATATAGGCAGACACAATACACCATCTCCCTGGCATTTTCAAACAGTCAGATATTCAACAAGAATCCAGCTGTGTAGAAGGTAAGTGCATGTAGACACATTACAAACTTTCATTATTTGTCTCAGTCCCTCAGTAAAATGGACTGTTGTACTTCACAGCAGAAACAGGCATGTTTTGGACACCGATTTTTAGGGTGATTTATTTCACAAGAGATAATTACTTACCATCTCTATTATCTAAAATTCCGGGTCATATTTTTACACATTTTTATACAACCCCTTAAATGCAATGCGGGCAATAAGATATTTAGACAACTCTTTTTAACCTGTTGCTTTTTTGTTATGTTTCCTTATCTTTACGAACAATACTAAGGTATAAGGTTGTCATTTAAACATTTCATTAAAGGGTTCATGGTAGTTTGTTTCTTTCATATTATTGTTATTCTTTTATATATATTTTTACATATTCTTTTATATCTCTATTTCCATGAAACATGAATTCTTTTTTTAATGTTTGTGCAGAGACCTTTCTATATTATTTTTCTAATAACTACTACTGAAATTCCATCTAATTATAGATTGTAATGTAGATGAGTACAAAAATAACAACTCTACATGATTTGGTTTCTTTCTTTTATGCCTTCTAAACTGCTTTTTATGTTACACTCTGGTATAGCTATAGTATATATAAAATATAGTATATGTATTTTTTTGTAATAGGATATCTTGTATCCTGAAAGATATAAACTGATATTAAACAGTATTTTGAAATAACCAAATTATGAAAGGCCACTTGTGTTGTGGCTCTAACTGTCCTATTAAAAGAAAATATTTTTAAATTTATGTTCATTTTTTCACTTTCTTTAATTTGATCTCAATTTCTGAGATTCCTTTCGAATAGGTTTTTGACAGAGGAAGGTGAGTCATGCAAGGACCCATTAATACAATATGGGTTTATTTAGATATGGTCTGTTTTGGGCTAAGGTTCTAGAAGGTTTCTAAACAGCAGGCATATTCCATTGATTTTCTTGCTGACTGCTCATATATATATATATATATGTGATGTGTTATTTGTAGTTTAAAATAATTTACAGTTCTCCTGTAGTTTTACACTGAAAATAATTTCACTGTGGACTCAGGGGCATCCAATAAGGAGATGCTATGGCAACAGCAATACATGGGTTTCAATATATTTGCACGTTTTTTAGGAGATAGGAAGAGTGGAAGAAAAAAAATAATAAGGCAGATCTGCTTTATTCTGTTTACTTTACATAATGAAGTATTTGTACAGTGTAGGTGGAACTGTCTCTTAAAGGAACATCAAACATTGTTTAACCCTTGCTTCCTTGAACAAAACATGTCCCGGTTCAATTATGCAAACCCGACGTTTATCTTAATAGGTACAAGTGGGTTTACTATCTGCTGTGTCTCACATGCGAGACACAGCAGCTCCTGGTTGTCGCGCGCTGACAAATGCTTCTATATTAGAAGCACAAGTGAAAAATAACGTTTAGTGTTCCTTTAAAGAAGTTAAAGAGGTCTTGATATGGTACTTGGTACTCTATATGGACAAACGTATTGGGACACCTGATCATTACACCAACAGGGACTTTACATAGACAGTAATATGTAGTTGGTCCCCCCTTTGCAGCTATAACAACTTCCATTCTTCTGGGAAGGCTTTCCATTCATCTAGTAGAGCATTTATGATGTCAGGCACTGATGTTGGACAACAAGGCCTTGCTCGCAATCTCCGTTCCAGTTCATTCCAAAGATTTTAGACCAAACTCATCCTGTCATGTCTTTAGGGACCCTGCTTTGTGCACTGGGGCACAGTCATGCTGGGCTAGAATAGGGCCTTCCTCAAACTGTTCCCTCAAAGTTGAAAGCATATCATTGCCCAAAATGTCTCGATATGCTGATGCAGTCCAGTTGCAGCGTGCTTAACACCCCTCGATCCGACACTTGGCATTGTACTTGGTGATGTGAGGATTGCATGCAGCCTCTTGGGCCATGAAAACCCATTAAAGTTCATGTGGCAAAGTTTTGTGATGATATTAATGCCAGTAGAAGTTTGGAATATTCAACTATGGAATCAGCAGAGCATTGGTGAGTTTTACGGACCATGCACCTCAGCACTTGGTGACCCAACTCGGTAACTTTACGTGGTCTTCCGCTTTGTGGCTGATTTGCTGCTGTTCCCTATCACTTCCACTTTCCAATAATACCACGTACAGGTAACCATGGAATATCTAGCAGGGATGAAATTTCAAAAACTGACCTATTGCAAAGGTGGCATCCTATCACAGTGCCACGCTTGAATTTACTGAGCTCTTCAGAACAACACATTATTTCAAAATTGTTTGTACATGCAGGAAGCATGGCTAGGTGCTTGAATTTATACACCTGTGACAATGGGTCTTATTGAAACACCTGAATTCAGTAATTAAGAGATGTGTCTCAATACGTTTGTCTAGATTTAGTGCATGTTAATTTAAGGAAGATGGGATGGAGATCCATTTTACAAAACAATTCTTAGCATCTTGTGCTTTATGTATGTACATTCAGAGAACCAAAATCCAGAATTTGTATCAAGTTGAAAACAAAATAATAATAAAAACATTTTTAAAAATTAAGAATTCAAAGATATAAAATAATAATAATAATAATAATAATAATAATAATAATATGACAAAAACTACCATGAAGTCTTTTATTTTGTATAATCCTCACTTAAAGGACAAAAAAACTTGTTATGTTTATTTTAAATATTGCATCAGTTGTAGACATTTTAAATAGAAATGTTTTAATGAAAAAATAGAAATAAAGTGCCTTCTTGATCTATATTTGCTTGTTTAGCTCTATCAGGGGGCAGCCTTGTTGATTAGAATCTTACATCAGATCATAAAGATCTGACCCAAGAGGTCTGCCCCCTGATAGAGCCATACAAGGAAAGAGGGCTGTATAAGGTATTTATACTATATCATTAAATTATTTATTATTTAAACTGCCTACACTTGATACAATCTTTCAATTAAACAGAACTTCATATTTTGAAGACAGCTGTCTTTAATGATATCAAACAACTCTCAGAAGCAGTCTAGTCCATGGGAGTCCAGGGTGCTCAAACCCACTGCTCTGCAGTTAGCACCCAAAAAGGGTAAAATAGTATTGATATGTAAATATTTTATATTGCTGCACATTTGAGTGATGAGGGCTGACCAAACAAATGTTTTTTTTACAACTTAAACTGAGGAGGCGTTCCAGTGTAGATGCAGAGTCCTATAAATCTGAGTAATAAGCCAATTTTAACATATATTTTTTGAGATCTTTAATATGCATTAATGTCTGGATAGAGCATTCTGATGACCAGATCTCCCCTTTAATGAATCCTCTGACAGTAATACATCCTATCAGTGTCCATTGAACATAGAATGGCTCATAAACAAGTAAAAACATCACCTTTTCTGTGCAAAAAGATTGGGCTGAACCGTAAATTGCCAGGAAGATTCTATGCTAATTATGTTCTTTCGCTGTTCCATAAAACCTGCCACCCACACTGCACCACGGAGACATATGTTCTCCCTAAACATGGGCCTAATCAAGCATGGTATTTCACCTTTTTTAAACCTACTCAGGCCATTGGAGCTTTATTATTTTAAAGCTGTGCAATGTTTTCTGTAATGTGTACAGTTTAATATTTGTGAAATTCACTTTATGTTTTATTTGTTTTACTTTAAAACAATTCATAGTACGCCTGTGAATTCCAATAAAGAGGGCTATTAGAGATAAGCAGTGCTGTTACTATAGCAACTGCAATACATCTACAAATACATCTGTTACTTTTTCTTTACTTTCCACCATGCTGTAATTATCTCAAATATTTTCTCAGAGACAGTGAGTGTCTCGTTTAAGGTTTGGCATGTTTAGTGTCTCAGTTTTGGATACTTTAATAGATGTATTCTCCTCAGTACGAAAATCTAGTCATCCGCTATTACTGTGTGACACAGCTGTTTAGGTTAAATCAATACTAACTGCTAACTTTCTATAAAAACAAGGGTGTGTCAGTGACAGCAGAACCAAGCACAGCTTCTTGGCTGTGGTCTGTGTGCTGACAATGTCTTCATGTGATTGATCCGATTACATAGATGGTGTGGAAAGCAATGTTGTGCAAAACGAATTAGGTCCGTACTGTGGATATTGGACTAAGTTTTTGTATTTATCGTATCTTTTCTGCTTTTTTTTTTTTAGTATTTTCCAATTATGCTTACTGGATTTTCTACATACGCTGTATTTGTGACTTTAGTTAGCCTTTTTGTGACTTTAGTTAGTCTATTTGTGACTTTAGTTAGCCTTTTTGTGACTTTAGTTAGTCTATTTGTGACTTTAGTTAGCCTTTTTGTGACTTTAGTTAGTCTATTTGTGACTTTAGTTAGCCTTTTTGTGACTTTAGTTAGCCTTTCTGTGACTTTAGTTAGCCTTTATGCGCAGCACACACGTTGTACAATACTAATGTAAATAAGAAGTGCATTTTATCAGGGCCTCTTTAAGACATAAGTGGGCTCTGGTCAAACTGCACAAAAGTGGGTCTTCTCTTAGCTCAGTACCAACTATATATAGGAAAATATCAAAGCATTATGAAAACTAACTATCAGCTAAAGCATCAACCCCCCAAAAAATCCCCTACCCAAGATCTTCATCCATGCCCCAGTTAAGAAATATTTGTGCCCCTATCTTAATTGACATGTAATTCAATAGAATGTAATTCTATGTATTTTATAAACCGAAAGTCTATAAACCGAACGACCTTCGGTTTATAGACTTTCGGCTTATAGAAAACTTGTAGTAGTATTGTCTTTCTATAAACCGAACGAGAGCCCCATTCATAAGAATTTCTTATGAATGGGGCTCTCGTTCGGTTCATAGAAAGGTAATACTACTATACATTTTCTATAAGCCGAAAGTCTATAAACCGAACGTTCGATTTATAGACTTTCGGCTTATGGAATACATATAATCCTATTGCTATTCTATAAACCGAACATTTCGGTTTATAGAATAGCAATAGGATTACATGTATTCCATAAACCGAAAGCCTATAAACTGAACGTTCGGTTTATAGACTTTCGGCTTATGGAATACATGTAATACTATGGGCTTTCTATAAACCGAACTAGAGTTCCCATTCATAAAAATTTATGAATGGGGACTCTGTTTCGGTTTATAGAAAGTTAAGAAGTTGAACGAATGAACGAATGGTTTAATATAAACGAAAATCATTCGTCCATTCGTACTATAGTATTGGCATTACTATAAACCGAAATAGAGTCGGTTTATAGAATACCAATAGAGTTACATGCATTCCATAAACCGAAAGTCGTTCATTATGTCGGTTTATGGAATGTAGTGTACTATGCTATTGTATTCTATAAACCGACTCTATTTCGGCTTATAGAATGCCAATAGTACTACGAATGGACGAATGAACGAATGATTTTTGTTTATTAACCATTCGTTCATTCGGCTTTCGTTAGCTTAGCATTTTCGTTATTCGTTTTTCAAAAGAATGAACGAAAATGCTATTTTCGGACGAAAATGCTATTTTCGGACGAAAATGCATTAGTCCGAAAACGAATGCACATGTCTAGTGTTTATGTTCCCTCTCCAGTGCCACCACTTTGTAAGTGGCACTGAAGGAGAACCTGCATGAAGTATTAGTAAAAGAATAATGGCTCAAGACTGACAATATTAAAATGGCTCAACTGTATTGGCCAATAGACTTACAAGTTGACATTCTTGGTGAGTTAAAGGGACAGTATCAACCAAACATTGTTTTTACTGTGAATGTAGAGCATAAAAAATGATTGGACATGATCTATACATTGTATTACCAAAAGTGCAAACAAATTAGGAGAAAAATGTGTTCTAAGCCCCTGCTTCTCCCGAACGCTGTCTATGGTGCTGAACAGATCAATCCTCACTGATCTCAGGTGAGTGACTCAGAAGCAAACCTAAGTACTAACTCATGTCGAAAGTGCACATTTGGGGAAGATGGGAACAGTGCATGTTTCTATCTATACATTGTATTAGCAAAATTGCAAGTAAATGCCTAAATTAGGAGAAAAATGTGTTTTAAATGTCCGTGGAGTCTCGTTTTTATGACATCACCTGTGGTACGGTATGAAAATTTAAAAGCAATGTATTTGCATACCTTGCCACAGGTGATGTCATAAACCGGAGCCTCCACAAACACATTGAAAACACATTTCTCCTAATTTAAGCATTTGCTTGCAGTTTTGCTAATACAATGTATTTTCAGGCATTTGTTATGCTCCAAATGTTTAGGTGATCCAGTCCCTTTACCTAGTGAGCCTGCTGTGAAATTCAGTCCTGGCATCAAAATGGTTAACCTGTAAAAGCCAATGGGCAAAGGGATAAATTGTCCTCGGTGTGGCAGAGAACATTTCATATAGTAAAATGTGATATTCCTGTGTCCAATAAATAGAGAAGGCCAGATTCTGAATGTGTCTCTGTCACGTTGACATACAGAGCCGCTGAGCTGTGTCCTGTGCTTTGGATGCTCCTTCCATAATAATACAGCTTGTTTTGATACCCAAAATAACCCATTGCATCCTTTCATTGTGAGAGGCTCCAGCCCAGCCCCAGTCATTTTTTCTATAAATGATAATCTTGTGTATGTCAGTACAATGAGAAATAATTTGCTTCAGAGCCAGACTATTATAAGAAATCTGAGGAATTCAAGGCACACAGAGCAGCTGAATAGCATCTAAGTTTAGAGGTTATTAGTTCCATTGTGGGATGCTCTAAACCTCTTTGTCTATAATGAACACATGGTTCAAGGAGTTTGGAAGCTGAACTAGAACTCCAATGATAATCAGCCCATCTGTGTCCTGCCACCAGGGCTGGCGCCACTGTAAGGCTGCTCAGACAGCCACCTTAGGGCGCTGCAGCAACGGGGGCGCCAGCCCCGATTAAGAAGAAAAAATGCCAGTTGAGGCACTGGCTGGGGAGAGATCCGCCCCCTCCCAGGGTCTGCCCCAGGGAGAAAGAGAACAGGGGAGAAGGGGGGGAGAAAGAGAACAGGGGAGGGTGGAAGGGGAGAAAGAGAACAGGGGAGGGTGGAAGGGGAGAAAGAGAACAGGGAAGGGTTGGAAGGGGAGAAAGAAAACAGGAGAAGGTTGGAAGGGGAGAAAGAGAACAGGGGGGGGGTGGAAGGGGAGAAAGAGAACAGGGGAGGGGTGGAAGGGGAGAAAGAGAACAGGAGAAGGGTGGAAGGGGAGAAAGAGAACAGGGGATGGGTGGAAGGGGAGAAAGAGAACAGGGGAGGGGTGGAAGGGGAGAAAGAGAACAGGAGAAGGGTGGAAGGGGAGAAAGAGAACAGGAGAAGGGTGGAAGGGGAGAAAGAGAACAGGGGAGGGGTGGAAGGGGAGAAAGAGAACAGGGGAGGGGTGGAAGGGGAGAAAGAGAACAGGGGAGGGGTGGAATGGGAGAAAGAGAACAGGAGAAGGGTGGAAGGGGAGAAAGAGAACAGGAGAAGGGTGGAAGGGGAGAAAAAGAACAGGGGAGGGGTGGAAGGGGAGAAAGAGAATAGGGGAGGGGTGGAAGGGGAGAAAGAAAACAGGGGAGGGGTGGAAGGGGAGAAAGAAAACAGGGGAGGGGTGGAAGGGGAGAAAGAGAACAGGAGAAGGGTGGAAGGGGAGAAAGAGAACAGGGGAGGAGTGGAAGGGGAGAAAGAGAACAGGGGAGGGGTGGAAGGGGAGAAAGAGAACAGGGGAGGGGTGGAAGGGGAGAAAGAGAACAGGAGAAGGGTGGAAGGGGAGAAAGAGAACAGGGGAGGAGTGGAAGGGGAGAAAGAGAACAGGGGAGGAGTGGAAGGGGAGAAAACAGAACAGAGGAGGGGTGGAAGGGGAGAAAACAGAAATGGGGAGAGGAAGAGGAGAAAACAGATATGGAGGAGAGAACAGTGTGTAACGGATCGCCTGGCACCCCGACTGGGTACCTCCGTTGAAGGATGCTCCTAGCGCTTCCTGAGGACTCCAAGCACTCTGGCCGACACCACAATCACTGAACCGGAGAAACAAATAAATTCTCCCAAGCATATGAATGCTGTAGACAGTTGAATAGGAACCATACGAATAGGTTTACTCTCCTAGCAGTCAAACTGGAACAGCATACAATAATCCTTCCCCCAATAATGAGACGACACTTCACTTTGAAGGTTAAAACAGGAACTCTTTAATGATACAGAAACACAGAATATATACAGTTGACCATCTTGACAAACCAGATTAGACAAAGGAACTATAACAGGATTAAAGTTTAACCTAAGGACATACAAAGGGAAATCCTGCCTCACACCTTTCAGGATACAAAGGTGCCCAGCTCAGATACACACAGGAAACTAAATGACTTACATAAGACAATGGGAGAGGTGACAAAAACAGGGATTAAAGATAGGATCCAATCTTAACTTGGGGAAAACACAGTGAATAGGACAAAGACTTGGATCCTAGTAATTACAGTACATTCCTCTGCTTGGGAGATAATTGAGTTAACCTTTGTATCAGCTCAATTATCTCCAAGCTAAAATATACAGGTTCTATACAATATTAATAACTTTCATAACTCCAAAACCATACATCACATTCACATAAAATTACATATTCACAATCAATCCATTCAGGGGAACAACATATTCAAAAATGGCACAAATCAGACAAGGGGTTCAAAAGTTAGTAAAAAGTCCTTTGTGACTAAATGAAGCATGGCTTTCTGGCCCAAACCAGTTTCAGAGTCTTCTATCCTGGAGATAAGTAATTCAATTATCTCCCAGGACAGACACAAGACTCCATTAAGCACATGGTTGCAAAAAGACACAAAACACTTTAAAATACATAAAGTCACATTTTACACATAACACACAGACATTTCACATATCCCCAGATAGCTCAGGTCTGAGCGCACATTATTAAGTGAATGGCGCTCGGACCACACAAATACAGTTTAATCGCCATGGAGCCAAAGTCTTTACAGTCAGTTTCATACGAATGGGCTCCATGGGATTCCTATCTGGGGTATAACACATTCACATAAAGTCTGGTCCATAGTCCAAAGGCAAGAGGCGGGCAAGCAGCCCCCTCCAAGGACACGTGGCGAGGCCGGTTTCGCCACATTTCTCCCCTTTACCATCCAGACTAACAGGGTATCTGACCTCCTGCCGGTCAGTGCCCTGGTTAGTCCAGCAACCCACCCACGAAGCACAAACAGCAATACAGCCCACCCACAATAACTGGTTACTACACCTGGATAAAATAGCAACTTGTCCATGTCCAGGTGCCTCACCACGGCAGGGCGGGGGGCTGGTAGACTGCCTTGGTGGGTTGCTGAGTGGGCAGAGACCAGCGGTACTCTGCCCGGGTGCCAGCGCTACCACTGAAGTAGCCTGGTTGGAGCCTGGTTGTGGGAGGGGGAGACCGACTGTCTCCCCTCTGGATACACTGCTCTGTGGCTGGGGGACAGGACTGACCGTCCCTACCCCTGGTGCTGCAAGTGCAGAGACTACAGTCCCATCTGCATAGTTGCGGGGCTTAACATCTCCCCTTGGTGGGTTAGGCTGCCGCTGGAGAGAGGGTGTAACAAGCTCCTCTCTCTGAACTGTAGACTGCCGCTGGGGAGAGGGGGTAACCTGCTCCTCTCCCTGACCCTCTCTTTGCTGGTGGAGAGGGGGACCAACTGTCTCCCCTTTCAATATTTGGTCCTGCGGCTGGGGTGCGAGACAGACGGTCTCTGCTTCCTGGGGTACACACTGCCGCTGGGGAGGAAGGACGGCACCTTCGGCTCCCTGGGACTCACACTGCCGCTGGAGATCTGGGCCGACCGCCCAGCATCCCTGTAGGGCCGGTAGAGAGACCGCCATCCCATCTCCACCTGCCATCTGTGGGTCTTCCCAGGACCAGTCTGTGAGGTCCCTCAACATTTGCGAGTAAGGACCACCTGCTTCCGCACCTGGCAACTCCGGCTGCTGCTGGGGATCTGGGCCAGTCCCATCTCCACCTGCCTGTTGTGGTTCCTCACAGGACCAGTCTATGAGGACCCCTACTTCGGGTTCCTGCGGCCGCCTCAGGGGGAGACGGCTAGCCTCCTCGGATGCAGCCTCTACTCGGCTGCTGTAACACTCCTTCCGCTGAGCATACTCTCTCTCTTTCGCCAGACGGAATTCTCGGGCCAGCCTTGTGTTTCGCTCGGCCGTGACCTGGTTCCAGATCACCCGGCGTACCTCCATGGGTAAATCATCCCCATACTGGGCCACTCGCTGCCTCACCTCGGCCATCCAATCATCGCCAGAGCATTCCATACTTGTCTGCTCCAAGTCGCTGGATACCTCTGCTCCCAGGGGCGCTGCACGTGTGCTAGCGTTGCCCTCAATTTGTAACTCCAAACGAACTGTGTCTCTGAGCTGCTCTACCTCGCACTAGGACGCCATCCCACCGCTGCCACCAATGTAACGGATCGCCTGGCACCCCGACTGGGTACCTCCGTTGAAGGATGCTCCTAGCGCTTCCTGAGGACTCCAAGCACTCTGGCCGACACCACAATCACTGAACCGGAGAAACAAATAAATTCTCCCAAGCATATGAATGCTGTAGACAGTTGAATAGGAACCATACGAATAGGTTTACTCTCCTAGCAGTCAAACTGGAACAGCATACAATAATCCTTCCCCCAATAATGAGACGACACTTCACTTTGAAGGTTAAAACAGGAACTCTTTAATGATACAGAAACACAGAATATATACAGTTGACCATCTTGACAAACCAGATTAGACAAAGGAACTATAACAGGATTAAAGTTTAACCTAAGGACATACAAAGGGAAATCCTGCCTCACACCTTTCAGGATACAAAGGTGCCCAGCTCAGATACACACAGGAAACTAAATGACTTACATAAGACAATGGGAGAGGTGACAAAAACAGGGATTAAAGATAGGATCCAATCTTAACTTGGGGAAAACACAGTGAATAGGACAAAGACTTGGATCCTAGTAATTACAGTACATTCCTCTGCTTGGGAGATAATTGAGTTAACCTTTGTATCAGCTCAATTATCTCCAAGCTAAAATATACAGGTTCTATACAATATTAATAACTTTCATAACTCCAAAACCATACATCACATTCACATAAAATTACATATTCACAATCAATCCATTCAGGGGAACAACATATTCAAAAATGGCACAAATCAGACAAGGGGTTCAAAAGTTAGTAAAAAGTCCTTTGTGACTAAATGAAGCATGGCTTTCTGGCCCAAACCAGTTTCAGAGTCTTCTATCCTGGAGATAAGTAATTCAATTATCTCCCAGGACAGACACAAGACTCCATTAAGCACATGGTTGCAAAAAGACACAAAACACTTTAAAATACATAAAGTCACATTTTACACATAACACACAGACATTTCACATATCCCCAGATAGCTCAGGTCTGAGCGCACATTATTAAGTGAATGGCGCTCGGACCACACAAATACAGTTTAATCGCCATGGAGCCAAAGTCTTTACAGTCAGTTTCATACGAATGGGCTCCATGGGATTCCTATCTGGGGTATAACACATTCACATAAAGTCTGGTCCATAGTCCAAAGGCAAGAGGCGGGCAAGCAGCCCCCTCCAAGGACACGTGGCGAGGCCGGTTTCGCCACACAGTGATAGTGGGAGGAGGGGTCGAGAACAGATGGGGAGAGGGAGAGAACAGAAGAGAGGGTGGAGAACAGAGATATGGGGAGAGGGAGGGGGCCATCGGGTGCTGCTCACTTATATTATGTTTATATATTTGTTATACTTTATTAGGGTGAAACGCGCAGACAGTTTTTGTTTTTTTCTATACATTGTACAGCCAATCACACTGTATTTGCAACATGCTCACACCTGTATGGTAGACTTCATTTTATACATTTATATTATTTGAGCCTGTGACTAGCTTAGCGCAGCAACATCTTTTCTTTTCCCTGCTTGCAAATAGGAGAGGTTGTTGGCTCCTCATTGTCTGGCTGCAGCTTGCTGTTAAGAGGTTAATTGGGAGGAGGTTTAATTGCACCTCTTCCATCACATTGTAGTGTGGTGTCACAAGTTTTGGTAGCAGTATAAACTGCTTTGTGTGCCCACTAGTTAGGAGTTGAGAGTAGGTTCTTGGCCTACTGAGAGTGGGCCTTGATGTAGCATGTGAGCTTAATTATGCTTTGGCCAATTCATATAACTAAAACCTCTCATTTATATTAAGTTTATATATTTGTTGCCAACTTTATTAGGGTGAGAAGCACAGGCAGTTTTCGTTTTTTGTATCAGGTGGACCCATGACATTTCTCTGCCACAGGTGCACCACATCATACCCTCCAAACTGCTGGCACCCAGGGTAGTGTGCCACCCACACACACCGGTAAATATGCCATTATATAAAAACTATGCTTTTGTATATAATGAGCCAAAATATATACTACCGAGGGGTGTAAAGTCAGGACATGCACCCATGGAGTAACTAATAATACCGAAAATAATTGCCCTCTCTCGTGAATCTCTTTTTCACGTTTTAAAAATGATACTGAAAACCTATTAGATGCATTGAGGGCAATGGGGATCTAGGGTGATAGTATGAAACCTACAATGAAGCTCCATTGAAATGACTGCTATAATGATAAGAGATTTTGTGAATAGCACTTACAATTTCCAATGGCAGACTGGTAATGATTATAAAGTTATTTCCCTTCCCACACATTGAATGTTTAGTCACCGTATTGTAGTGAATTGACAAGGTTATTACAAAACTCAGGACAAAATGATGTGAATTTGGAACTTTTAACACACATCGTGTCCTGGCGCTCCAGTTAAAATAAACAATTATTACAAGGAATTATAAAGTCCAATATAAAGTGTTTAATAAAACAACAAATAAATGAAATGTATAGAAATGAGCAGAACATAAACATGGTACCAACAATTTTCTATAAAGCACTACTCTACTGTGTCTTGAAGGCTGCTTTTACTGCTTTTATTTATTTTTTTTATACTGATGCAATCCCATTTTCTTTTCTACAAATTCTCCATATATGCGTATCTTACCAATTCCGGCAATAAAGCCTGAATTTTTCAGCCAATGAGATTCATTTTACTTAATTTGTAATATTTTTCATCTTGTTGTTTCTTTTTAACAGTGGTGGTTACAATGGGCAGCCATTTTGTGCTCTCCTGCTTCATACTTTTCCTGCTGGTTGTACACAGTGAACTGTCACCACCTAGAAGACAAGGAAGCAGCACCAAAAAATATGGGAAAGAGACTAATAAAGGCTCCAAACCTAAACCAACCCCTTCTTCGACCCCTTCTCCGATCCCTGGCAGCCTCACCTTCAAACATAAACTACACAAGCTGAATCTTACAGAGGAAGAAGCTCAAGTTTACACCGCAAACTATTCAATGTTCCCAGACAGCCTCTACTACCCATCACCTCCCTGGTCTAATGCAACAGGAGAGATTGAAGAGTTTCTGACTGGTTGCCTAAACACAACTATAGAAAGGAACCAGGCATGGATCGAAAAACTACGTTCACAAGAGGAAGTTTATATGAATGTGGCAATGCGTGTTTTAAAGTTCCTTTGTTTGGACAATTATGGAAAGCAACCCGATGGGGCTGACCTGTGTTCTGGAGGGTTATGGGTGAGCTCAGTACTGGTCCTAATTTCTTTGGCAATGCAAGAATTGGATTAAAACTAATATAAGGTCATTTTTGAATTTGGGGACTTTTTTTTATTATGTACTGGGTTTTTTGGGGCGTTTCCCTAATAATGGCTCATTAATTTACTGCTACATTGTTCCCTGGACTAATGTAAAAAAAACCATAGTCAATTATTGTGCTCAACCACCAAAATGTTACTTGAACAGCATTATATAAGCACGGAGAAGATATACAAATTCAGTCTGTTGTAAAAATACCAGTATTAAAAAAACGATGGGTGTTGGATGGTGAGATTAGCACTAATCTCGACCTCCAACCTTGAACAGACTCAACAGATGAGGCGACATGAGGTTAACCTCAAACTCCGAGACTAAGTCAAACTTGACCTCCAACATTGAAGGTCGAGTTTGACAGACAGATATGTGGGGGCAATCTGGCACTGTTATAATGTATGTGGGGGCAATCTGGCACTGTTATAATGTATGTGGGGGCAATCTGGCACTGTTATAATGTATGTGGGGGCAATCTGGCACTGTTATAATGTATGTGGGGGCAATCTGGCACTGTTATAATGTATGTGGGGGCAATCTGGCACTGTTATAATGTATGTGGGGGCAATCTGGCACTGTTATAATGTATGTGGGGGAAATCTGGTTTAGTGTAAATGTTACATGAGAAAGGGCTGATCCCTAACTCGATAAAGAGGCTATGTATATTAGTGTTAAACCTGACTCCTTCTAGTCCACGTATTACCCCCCAAAGCCTGCCTCTTATTATTACTATGCACTGCTCCATTCCACCTACAGAAACCTGGTTCATTTAATGTGAACCTTAACAACTAGCCAGTGTTTGTGTTTTGCTATTACTAGCAAGTGTTAATCAACTGACAAAATAATAACTGAATGCTGGTAACACTCAGCTTAAATTTGTACCATATGGGGCATATGGGGCATATGGAGAAGAAACCCCTCGATTGAGAACCCAACTCACCCTGCTTTTGTCAGATATCTTCTACATTTACCATATTTTGTGATGACAGAGCGTACATATTCCCACATGTATTGATGATAAAGCTAATCTGCAAGTTCCAATCACAGATATAAATTAGATTTACACCTTTAAGGATGTGGCCTATAAGCATGGAGCATTTATCTAAGACAATGGATCATAAAAATGAAACCCATGCCAACCAATGTTGAGTTCTAAGGGTTATATACTATCTCCAGCTTATAATGTTGTAATAAAATATTGGTTTACATTAATGATGTCAGTGAAGCGGTTCAAAAAAACATGCAAGTACACATATGTGATGTATGTATTATCTTTTTCACTGTTACACATATCACCTGCTTAATACCATATTAAACCCAAAATATAATTGTAATGAGGCAGAAAACCACGTAAACCCAATTAAAAGGCTCTTTATTCAGAGATTATCAAATGCATATTCAATACTTGGGGCTAGCTCTGTTACTGATTCCCTGTACCATTAGTTGTCCTCGCTCTCATTGGTGTGTGGACTTGTCCATCATGTATTCACATAACACCCATGTGAGATAAGCATATACTCACAGAAAAGTACAACAACTTAAACTACATTTTAATGTCTCCAGTATTATCACCCATCAGCAAAGTAAGATCACATTTGGCTACTCTTACCACTTACTAAAGCTAGGCCTTCACATGTTTGGATCTACACATCTTCATTTAGATTGCAAGCTCTAGGGATTAACATATATTGTGTCTGTATGTTATAACTGAACACACATATCTTTGCTTGGCCTAATCTGTACTGTAATTCATGTTACCAGCATGGAATAAAAAGCATCTGTGATGTGTTGTTGAATGGAATATGGTATATATTTTGTACGCAAAATATTAAGTTAGGTGTTAATAAGTAAAAGTAGGTTTGTTTTATGCACTAGAACAGCAGGTACTGATATCCAGTGTTGTATTTCTGCCTAGGCCAACAAGGCCTAGGCCTAGGGTGGCGGACTGGAGGGTGGCGGCAGCAGAGCCAGTGCTACAACTATTGGTGGTACCCTTCAAAGCTTCATCACTGCATTGTGCTGCCTGCACATCGCTCTGTGGACAGGGATGTGGGGGCAATAATAGTGTAGTGGAAATGTTATGAAAGGAAGGGGTGCAACAAATGATGGTTGGGGATTGCATGAGCATAGTCAGACCTAGGGCAGCACCATCCCTAAAAACACCACTACCTAGATTATGCCATTTTACTGATGACCTATGTAGTATTTTCAGTATATATATTTTACATTCTAAATATAAGTAAGGGAAGGACTGTGTGGTCTATGCACCTATACCTGTTATTTGTGTGTCTTTGCAAATAAAAACAAAAAGCAAGGTCAGAATGAGTCCTCACCACCATTATCTTTACTAACAATGAAAGGGTTAGTAAGCTTATCCATATGTATACCAGATTAGAGAGTAGGAAAAGACAGGCAATAGCAAAAAAAAAAAAAATAGCACTAGCATGTGTGTGAAGCAGCAACCAAAACAGTGCCAAGATATCATGGAAAAAGAGATACACAATATGGACAAACGTATTGGGACACCTGACCATTACACTAGCAGGGGCTTTTATGACATTGCATTCCAATTACATAGACATCAATATGTAGTTGGTTCCTCCTATACAAGCTTCCACTCTTCTGGGAAGGTTTTCCACAAGATTTTGTAGTGTTTCTGTGGGAATTTTAGCTCATTCATCCAGTAGAGCATTTGTGAGGTCAGGCACTGATGTTGGACAACAAGGCCTGTCTTTCAATCTCCTTTGCAGAAAGATGCTCGATGGGGTTGAAGTCAGGGCTCTGGGAAGGCCAGTCAAGTTTTTCCACATCAAACTCATCCAACCATGTCTTTATGGACATTGCTTTGTGCACTGGGGCACAGGCATGCTGGAATAGAAAAGGACCTTCCAAAACTGTTCCCACAAAGTTGGAAGCATAGCACTGTCCAAAATGTATTGATATGCTGAAGCATTAAGATTTCCCTTCACTGGAAGTAAGGGGCCTAGCACATACCATTAGTGCTCCACCACCAAACTTTATGGTTGGCACAATGCAGTAACATTCTTGTGCACCTGCCAAACCCAGACTCACCCATCAGACTGCTAAACAGTGAAGCACTAATGGTATGGTCCAGTGGCAACATGCTTTATACCACTTGAGTTGAAGTCTGGCATTGTACATGGTGAAGTGAGGTTTGCATACATTTGCTCATTCCTTGAAGCTCCCGCTGCACAGCTTTTGTGCTGACAGTAATGCCAGTGGATGTTTGGAACTCATCAGCATTGGCGACTTTAACACACCATGTGCCTCAGCACTCAGTGACTTTATGTGGTCTTCCGCTTTGTGGCAGAAGACAGTTTCTGCTGTCCCTAAACACTTCCACTTTCCAATAATGCCACTTAAATTTGACCATGGAAAATCTAGCAGGCATGAAATTCCATTAACTGACTTATAGAAAAAGGTAGAATCCTATCACAGTACCACACTCTTCAAAATAAGCCATTTTTTCACAAATGTTTTGTAAATGCTTGATTTTATACACTGTTGCAATGGGTGACATTGAAACACCTGAATTCCATAATTAAGAGGTGTGTCCCAATACTTTGGTCCATATCGTGTAGCTATAACCCAAGGTATGCACCACAGGAACAAGAATCGAAAATAACCATTTTGGAGGAGACTCAAATAAACAAGTTTCGAAGCAACCACATAACACACAAGATGAGACTAGTCATCACTAAACATTGAAGTGTCAGTACCAGAGATACGGGGGCTTTCTATGAGAATAATAGGGGAAGATACACACCACGAGGGGCATTTTAAATAAAACACCAGAAAATCCTGCCTCCACAAATAGATTCTAAGTCATCTTTAGGTGAAACCTCACTTTTTTGGACCTAATGAAGCTTCCACCAAAGCCTCAGAGAGAATACCATGTAAGATCAAGAGGTAGGTTAAGCCTCAGGAAAGAGGAAAGAGAGCAGGGAGCATAATACAGTGAGAAGGAAATAACAATAAAATCTTATACATGTTAATATATTTATTAGACAAGCTAATCTAAAATGATACCATGCAATAAGGCTGGGGCTGCACCACCTTTCACTTCAAATTGCCCCAGTTGGAAACACTTTCCATCCAATTGTCTTGTATGTCTATAGCTGCACTATAAATAAAATGCTCAACTTGTGTGAGAGTAATTCTCTACATAAAGGGGGTTGTATAGAAAACACTAAGCAAAAAGTGGTGCACATTTTACTGAATCTGGATATTTTTAACCTATATATTACAGCCATAACATTATGACCACTGACGAGTGGCAAGCCGGCGGATGCAATGTGATGCTTTGGGCAATGATCTGCTGGGAAACCTTGGGTCCTGTCATTCATATGGATGTTACTTGGACACGTGCCACCTACCTAAGCAGTGTTCCAAACCATGTACAGCCTTTATGGAAACTGTATTCCCTGATGTCATTGGCCTCTTTAAGCAGGATAATGCACCCTGCCACAAAGCAAAAGTGGTTCAGCAATGGTTGGAAAAGACAACAAGTTCAAGGTGTTGACTTGTTTTTTCAAATCCCCCAGATCTCAATCCATCTGTGGGATGTGCTGGACAAACAAGTCCGATCCATGGAGGCCCCACCTCACAGCTTACAGGACTTAAAGTATCTGCTGCTAATGTCTTGGTGCCAGATACCACTGCACACCTTCAGAGGTCTAGTGGTGTCCATGACTCGACGGGTCAGGGCTGTTTTGGTGGTGAAAGAGGACCTACACAATATTAAGCATGTGGTCATAAAGTTATGGCTGATCGGTGTATATATGTGTGTATAAAAATACATATAAAAATACAAAACAGCATGTCTAATTAAAGTAATTGGTCTCTTTTATATCTGGAAAAAATAAAATGTTCCCTCCATTCTGAACAATACTTTAGAACAATTGTACAACATGATGCAAACTGATACCTCATTGAAAGGCAAGAGGTTAATGATAATGAGACAGGTCAGAAAGAAATGTGGAAGACATCATTTTCTTGGCAGCCAGCAAGAAATAAAGAGCAACTTAAAGTGGTCTTAATTACGAGAGCAGTTCATTATCCGGAGGAGATTTAGATAAATGAGAACATTCTGGTGTCAGTTAAGATAATGGAGAGCCAATTCCCTTAGCAACTACCCATAATGGGTACCATGAAAATACAAGAGAGAAATGTAAACTTCGAGAAAGGACATCAATAATCTATGTGAGGATGTGACTGACTTTACTCAAATGCGTCTATTCACTAAAATTCGATTGAATCTATTTTGGAGACTTAATGACTTAGTTTTAGAAATACCTTCAATCATTTCGCCTCCCATACCTTTCATTGGGAAAGATTCGAATCTGGGGGGGGGGGGGCTGGGGGGGGGGGGGGGGGTTCTAACTCAGGTGTCGAATTTGACTTAGTCTCAAAATGCTGAATTTTAGTGAATAGACCTTTAGGGAAGATTGTGTGTGTGTGTGTGTGTGTGTGTGTATGTATACATATTAAAAAATATATATATTTATTTATAAATATATATATATATGTGTATGTGTGTGTAAATATATACTTACATTGATTTTCTTAATTATGTATAATCCCTACACATCTGTGTTTATTATCTCTGTACTAGAATGGTTAAAGAGGGACTAAAAACAAAAATGTATTTTTATCCGTGAAAGCAAAAAACAAAGGTGTGGGATCCCTCTCAGCGAGAACGGGCAAAAGCTGAAATAGCCAGCTCTATAGGTTGTAACCTACGAGGCAGAGGAATCACCTTTTTTGCTCGCTTGCACCAGTACAGAGGAACCCTCCCCGTTAGCATATCAGACTGGTCCCACACATAAGGGCAGTCCAGATCCAAAATGCCTGGCAGGTCTCCTCTGCACGAAGAACACAGCAACCACAGACATACGTTTCGGCCTTCATTGGCCTCGTCAGTGTGGTATGGCTGGTATCCCTCTAGGTGCAGCGAGCTAGGGACCCACGTCTGGGCATACCCTGATAACTCATGGGGACAAAAAACAAAGGTGTGGTATCCCTCTCAACGAGAATGGGCAAAGGCTGAAATTGCCAGCCCTATAGGATGTAACCTACTCGAGAGAGGAATCACCATTTGTTGCTCACTTGCACCATTACAGAGGAAATTATACGTGAAAGCCCATTTCTCACTGGGATCTTTTCACTACAAGATGACTTGAGGTGAGATGCAATTTAGCTATACATTGTACAGGGACAAACCAGGTGAGTCTGCTTAGCAGGGGAAACTCACCAGATTTGTCACTGCATAATGTATAGCTAAATTGGTGAGATTAAATGTTCATCTCAACTCAACTTTTAGGGAATAGCCCCAACTGTGATATATCATGTTCAGGAAGTGCCATTCAAAGATATCCCATAGTGCTTGTCCAAAAAAACATGAAGTCCCATGGGCACTCCTAGAGGTGAGTCTGTGTGTCAATCATGTAAGCTGGGATGGAGGAAAGCATTTGTGTTTGGAAGAATAGGATTGAAGTCAGCAGAATCTAGTTACCTTTAATTGGTAATACACAATGATAACAGTGTTAAAATCATGTGTACCCTTAAACTCACTCATTGTAAGATCAATCTTAGGGTCACGACCGCCTGGGTGCAAGAATTTTTTTGGCACCACAGGTAGGCGTAGTTATATCGCTAACTCCTTCCCTTCACAAACATAGCACTTCCAACCACACCCATTTTCATGCACTCCATCTCTTTTAGGCCCCCGACTTCACCAGGTAATATGTCATCCTCTTCCCATAGTGCCAGCTTTGCCCCAAAACAGCTTGCCAGTGTCATCCTTGTCACCAAACAGCTTATCAGTTCCATATCTGTCCTCAAACAGGATATGAGCACCATGTTTGTGGCCAAAAAGCTTCTAAGTGCTATTTTTATGCCTAAAATAGTTTCCCAGTGCCATGTTAAATCTAAATATGTTCCCAGTGCCATCTTTGTGGCAAAACAGCTACCCAATGTAATATATATGACCAAGCAGCTTCCCTATGCCATATTTGTGGCCAAATGGCTTCCTGTGCCATCTCTATGGCCAGACAGCTTCCCTGTGCCATCTTTGTGGCCAAACAGCTTCCAAGTGCCATACTTATGCTTAAAATTCTTCCCAGTGCCATATGCATGCCTTTGCAGCTTACCAGGGATCGAGTCTGAAAATAATCCTGTTCATGCTTTGATATTTTTCTTAATCTTATGTTGTATAAAATGGATAATTAGCTAATTGGAAAAGGAGGCTGATCAGCCGAGCTAATGAATGTTCAGTAGAAAATTTGACTCTGTGAATCATTTATATTTCATAAGGCTAAGTTGGTTAGAACATGATATTATACTAGTAGTGGGTTTTTCAGGGTGGGAGAGAACATTATCTATTAAAATATCTATATATCTATATATATATATAGAGATATATATGCATTTGAGTAGTGTATATTATTTTTGTATGAAAATAAGTGCAAATATTCTAGAATAAAATTGGTGTAACAACTCCAAACGATTTCTGTGTCTATTTCCATCATAATATCTTCAATCGTTCACGTCTCTGAGCACTCAGACCTACAGCCCCTGCTTCTCCTAAACGCTGTCCATGGTGCTGAATAGATCAGTCCTCACTGATCAACGGAGTGACCAGGTGCAAACCTCAATACTAACCTGTGTCGAAGGTGCACATTTGGGGAAGATGGGAACAGTGCATGTTTCTCTCTCTTAAAGGGACTGTATTGGCTAAACATTGCTTTTAGTGTGAAAGTAGAGAATACAAAAATATTGAAAAAGATCTATACATTGTATTAGCAAAATTTCTAGTAAATTTCTAAATTAGGAGGAGATGTGTTTTAAATGTGTTTGGAGTCTCCTGTTTATAACATCCCCTAAGGCTCGATATGCATATTACACATTTTCCATTGAAAACCAGTTAATTTGCATATAAAGCCTTATGTCATAAACTAGAGGCTCCTCAGACACATTCAAAACACATTTTTATTCTAATATACACAAGGTATAGCTCATTTTCAATAATTATTCATTCTCTACATTCAAAGAAAAAAAACAGTTTTGGTGATACAGTCCCTTTTAAGTGCAGTAATGATTCTTCTAAACTATAAAGCTAAAGCTGTTTCCGCCTCGAGAAATTAATTAATTGGACTGTGTCTGTGCATATCTGTATCATGGAACATATACAGTGGATATAAAAAGTCTACACACCCCTGTTAAAAGGTCAGGTTTCTGTGCTGTAAATAAATGAGACAAAGATAAATAATTTCAGAACTTTTTCCACCTTTAATGTGACCTATAAACTGTACAACTCAATTGAAAAACAAACTGAAATCTTTTAGGTAGAGGGAAGAAAAAATCTAAAAATAAAATAATGTGGTTGCATAAGTGTGCACACCCTTAAACTAATACTTTGTTGAAGCACCTTTTGATTTTATTACAGCACTCAGTCTTTTTGGGTATGAGTCTATCAGCATGGCACTCTTCTTTGCAAAAACACTCCAAATCTGTCAGATTGCGAGGGCATCACCTGTGCACAGCCCTCTTCAGATCACCCCACAGATTTTCAATAAGATTCAGGTCTGGGCTCTGGCTGGGCCATTCCAAAACTTTAATTTTCTTCTGGTGAAGCCATTCCTTTGTTGATTTGGATGTATGCTTTGGGTCGTTATCATGCTGAAAGATGAAGTTCCTCTTCATGTTCAGCTTCCTAGCAGAAGCCTGAAGGTTTTGTGCCAATATTGACTGGTATTTGGAACTGTTCATAATCCCCTCTATCTTAACTAAGGCCCCAGTTCCAGCTGAAGAAAAACAGCCCCAAAGCTGCCACCACCATGCTTCACTGTGGGTATGGTGTTCTTTTGGTGATGTGCAGTGTTGTTTTTGCGCCAAACATATCTTTTGGAATTGTGACCAAAAAGTTCAACCTTGGTTTCATCAGACCATAACACCTTTTCCCACATGCTTTTGGGAGAATTCAGATGTGTTTTTGCAAAATGTAGCCTGGCTTGGATGTTTTTCTTCATAAGAAAAGGCTTTCGTCTTGCCACTCTACCCCATAGCCTAGACATATGAAGAATACGGGAGATTGTTGTCACATGTACCACACAGCCAGTACTTGCCAGATATTCCTGCAGCTCCTTTAATGTTGCTGTAGGCCTCTTGGTAGCCTCCCAGACCAGTTTTCTTCTCGTCTTTTCATCAATTTTGGAGGGAGCTCCAGTTCTTGGTAATGTCACTGTTGTGCCATATTTTCTCCACTTGATGATGACTGTCTTCACTGTGTTCCATGGTATATCTAATGCCTTGAAAATTCTTTTGTACCCTTCTCCTGACTGATACATTTTAACAATGAGATCCCTCTGATGCTTTGGAAGCTCTCTGTGGGCCATTTTGCTGTGGGATGCGACTAAGAAAATTTCAGGAAAGACCAACTAGAGCAGCTGAACTTTATTTGGGGTTAATCAGAGGCACTTTAAATGATGGCAAATATGGAATATGATTGCTTAATTCTGAACACAGCTACATCCCCAGTTATAAGAGGGTGTGCACACTTATGCAACCACATTATTTTATTTTTATATTTTTTCTTCCCTCACCTAAAAGATTTCAGTTTGTTTTTCAATTGAGTTGTACAGTTTATAGGTCATATTAAAAGGTGGAAAAAGTTCTGAAATGATTGATCTTTGTCTCGTTTTTTTACAGCACAGAAACCTGACATTTTAACAGGGGTGTGTAGACTTTTTATATCCACGGTATGTGTCCCTGGAAACATGACTAATGATGACAACTATGAAAAAACAAAGGATAAAAAAAAAAGGTTCTTTTTGCCAGCCACTGGGAAGATATGAGTTTCTTTAGATAAGTGATGACAATAGGTGATTGAAAGGGTACATGAGTCATAATGACCACAGCAGCTCTCCATCCACTCTTTTGTGGTTTAGAATGAGACTATATGAAATCTATACCGCAGACAGAAACCTGCACTTATTTCTGCTCATTTGTGTGGACAGGGAATTTCTTTGCCCCTTCATACAGCAGGTTAAAAACTGCTTTACTTGGTATTAATAATTTTGTAAGACCGTTCAGCAGGTAAAACTGAGTACAAGATTCCAGACCTCCAGATCATTCTTCATTGGGTCATACTTGATGTTACATAATTTCCTACCTTTTTACAGAAGAATGGTTGGAAAAATTCAGCTCAGCTGAGTAAATCACAGGTTCTGATTGGCTACTACTGACAGCAGCACTTTGTTTGCAAAACTTTCTCAAAGAGGGGTTAAAAGATGGCTTAAACACTGAAAAATAAATTTCCATATAAAAGGGTTCTGTGCTCCCTCAGTTACTTCAGTGCTGACATCTTGTGTAAGGCTCACCTTTATTCTCACGGTCTGCCCCCTCTGTCATTTCCATTCTTCACAGTGTTCCCATTCACTCCAATTGCATTGTCATTTTTATTTCCTTCTCATTACCATTCATAGATACTATCCTCCCACCTCATTACATGAGTGACACACAGACACACCACTAGGAGCGACCGATGATCGCTGGATCACCTAAATAAAGTAGCAGCATTCTGGAGGCTTTCAGGATTTTTTTCTCTACAACCCTTGTTCTCTGAAAGGTATTGGGCTGGAATCTCTCTGGGTATTTAAGAGAATTTGTCTGCAGCTGATCTGTCGAAGTCCCTGTACTCCCATCTTGTTCGTGTTTGTATACATGGAGCATTTTAAGATAGTTTCAACCTCACATCTACTCAGTTGTAAAGATTAGACTAAGGGGAAAACCTGTAGCTTTAACACAAACTTGGCCCTTTATAAAGTTGCCCATTATGTTTTCACTATAGAGATACAGCACTATGGAGGTTTTTCTGCAAAGTGCTTTATTCAGTCGAAAATGTGCAGCTGTGGCATAAAGTAATCATTTCCTGCTGCAAAATTCACATTTGTTAGATAGAAAAAGACACAGAACATGACATTCAGGAGCTCAGCACACAAGGCAAGTCAATGTTACAAAAACACACACATTAGCCAAAGCTTTGAGGCAAAAGGCCTTGAACACATTTCAATCCTTGGCTAAATGAAGCAGTGCATACCAGCAACATGTGGCAGTTTTTTCTGCTCAGTGGGGGGCAGTTTACTCTGTCACCAACAGAAAATAGACCAATTTTCATCCCTAAGTCAATAAAAGCGTTTATACTTGTCAAAGTACACTGACCTTTTTTTAAAATTTGTTTTAATACTGATTGGCGCCAAAATATATATCTTAACTATGACAACTGCCTTACACTTTGTGCTTTTCCCTTGAAACTCGCACTTATTACTACAATCACATATCGTCTTGCACTTGCAAAAAAGTGTTGTGCTAAGAAAATAAGCTCTTCATTAATACAGCAAAACTGGACTGGTTTATATGCATTATTCCCCTCTCTGTGACATCTGAATATTATTACCCATAGTTCTTTGAAATACATTTGCTAGAGGATTTATAATAGTTTTTGTGTCACAAATAGACTGGATTTGCCCTCCTTTAGAAGAGTTTTTTTTTTCTCATCTGCATGGGGCATTTCCTTTCTAATCACTATCAGTCATCTGTTATTCAGATCGAGATGTGCAATCGTCCAATAGGATTCAGGAGAAACAATATATATTGACGGGGGCCTTGAAGAACAGAAGGGAATACATTTCTACTGATGGTAGTAATGGAAGACTCCATGCTCTATGAGCTATTCATGCCAACTCTGGACCTCTACAGAATGGGCTATTGGATGCTTTGCAGTGCAGCGTAGACCTCTCTCTGAAAGCAGTGGGGCAAAGCTGAATGTGCCTTCAATAAAGATGCAGATCCTGTCTTGTCTCCCCCTTTGGTTTCAGTGCAGAGGTAAGACATCAGGTGTCCACAGGAGTCTGGATCAGATGACTCGGGGGAATGTGAATACTACATGGAGACAGGACAGCTGGCCATGTCATGTAAACGCTGTTCAATTAGTATGCGAAGAGATGTATACCTGGGAAGTAGAAATAATGGTGCTGTAATATATCACATTGTGTGTTTGCTTTTTAAATCACAGCCATGTCAATGTCAAACTCTGTCCCCGAGACCAACCACCCTGCCATTGTTTAGGATTTGGCTAATGAAAGCTTTACGTAACCTTTTTTGCAACAAATAATAATAATAAAGCCATTTTTAAATGCAAATATTTTTATTTTGTTGTATTTTTTTTGCAGTAAAACCTTCGCGACCTTATGACGAGTTAACTCGTCATAAGAGCCGCCGCATTAGCGACCTTATGACGAGTTAACTCGTCATGCAGTCTAGCCGGCGGTGCGCTCCGTGCGCACCACCAGCCAGTCTGCAACAGGTCCAGGACTAAGCCTCGCACACGAGGCAAAGCTCCTGGACCCGACTGGTGGATTTCCGGGCATGTGATCGTGGTGATTGAGTGATCACCGGGATAACATGCAAATTACATGCAAAGTCAATGTGTTCACACACTGACTTTGCCTCTAATTCACTCTCTGCGCTTCACGTTCTTATAGTGAAGCACAGAGAGTGACCTGTAAATATAAATAAATAAGTAAATAACGTTGTATGAGAAAAAATAATAATAATCCGTTTCCTTCCACTTTATGGCCCTCATTTAGTTGTTTTTTTTACACTTTTTTTTATTTTTGCAATTTCTTAAGTGTTTTAATAAATAAATGTAATTGTAATATATTTATTTAATAAAAATGTAACCCCTGCATGCCTGTTGCATGATTTTTATGGATCTGACATCGCACTCTTCAGAGTTTTTTTTATGTATTTTTTGTTTAGGGGAGTTTAGGAACAAATATTTTTCTTTTTTATTAGTTAGTTAATTAGGGGGGATAAGTGTGTTAGTGTTGCACTAGTTGTGTAGCTTATTATTGGGAAAATAATGGTGAAAAACTTTTTTTCTGCAAAATTACCTCTTTTATATGTATTTTTTAATACTTAAATGTAAATAATTTTTATGTATAGGGTATCAAATGAAAGCTCTAATTGTCCTTTAAAAAACAACATATAACTTGTATGGGTACGTTAAATGAGAGAGAGGAAAATTATGTTTCAAAAAACGCATATTAAAAATTGAAAGGGTTAATCGAGAAAATGTATTAAGAGAGTTTACAATCATTGCGTCCTGTATGATGCTTTGTTTATATAAACAACCCCAGGTTAAAGATGAATCTGATTACCATATCCTCCTATTTGTTTCACTTATTTATTGCAGCAACTCCCATGTTATCTCAGCTTGGCAGATAAAAATAATGAATCCTTTTCCTATTGCATTGTGGGATGTCATAGATTATTTGCATTATAATACCAAAATAAAGGTCAATAGATTATTTGCATTATAATACCAAAATAAAGGTCAATAGTGAAATATGAAGAATGGGGATAAAGTATCTAGCAACACACTTGTGGAATTATTATTTTTATAAAACAATTTAATTAATCATCAGCAGTGAATTACCCACAAGTGTTTGGGTCTATATAATAAAGTAAAAAAAAAAAAAAAAAAACAGTAGAAAAGCCCAAGTACTGTGAGAATCCAGAAGCTTTAACTCTAAATCCAATCTGAGCTATCTTCCGAATGTCAACACCATGGGATTGACCCAGACCTAATATTTCCTATCAAAGATCTTGCTAACTTCACCCGCAAAGAACCCTGGGTTGTCACTAACTTCCCTGTAGTGAATGTCTAGAAGTTGAATATTGTCAGAAAACCTACTCTGAGTTCAGTCCAGTCATCTGGTTACCAGAAGTAATTTCAGATCTTTGCATGATAGAGCATTACATTTCGCGTTCATACCTCCTCATTAGTTTGTTGACCTCTCTGTCCTCTTCTTCCTTTAGCTTTTGAATGAAGCTGCTCAGAACAGGCATCTCAAATTTTATATATTGTGCCACCTAGTGGATGAGAAGGTAAACTGTAAGCCTTTGACTCGAGTCCTTTTTAAGTCTTCCTTAAATGACAACCATCAGCAAAAAATGGATTTATGTTTACCGAAATATAGCATCAAGTGTAGACATTTTAAACAGAAATGCCTTAATGAAAGAATACAAATAAAGCACTCTATTGAGCCATGTGTGCTCCATATAACACTGTAAGGTCAGACATCTTGTTTAGCATCTTGGGACATATCGGTCAGATTCATCTAACCCAAGATTCTAAGCAACATGTCTGCCCCCTGATAAGTGCTATACAAGCAAAGCTGACTTAATAAGGTACTTTTGTTAGTATCAAAGGTTGCCTACTTAAAACATGTACACTTGATGAAATTTGTCAATTAAATATAAGTTATATTTTTGCCAACAGTTTTCCTTTCAGGAAGGTACTTAGCACACACTATACACATATAAAAGTAGAGCATGGAAGAGACCTAAAACAAAGGAAAGAAAAAAATACTGTGAACAATAAATATAATAAACAATATGTAGAGCTATGAGGGGTAAACAGTAAACTGTCGATGTGTTTACTAGTGACTGTTGCTGAGATCTATTATCAGCAGTAGGAGACAATGAATAGAACATCCATAGGAAATCCTTGTATATAGTGTATTTTAGTATATATTCAGTATGACATTTATGTCATATGCTACTAATTCATCAGTGGCCGCACTAGGACGAGATGATCCAACACAGCGGTGATTCATGCACGTATAATTCATTTCTTTCAAAAATAGTGATAATAAGTAATTGTGGTTATTGTGCTAGAACAGACTCTCCCATGTCCCCGTGTGCTTTTTGATCTTCTTAAAGAAACACATGGATTGACAACTTCTGGTATCATCTCCAGTCTTGAGCTTATGCTGGCTGATCATTACGAAAGTCACTGTAGATGTGACATCAAGATCATTGTGGTGAGCTGATCAGTGTATAAACAATACAAACATTTTTCCCTGGAACTCTAGGCATTAAAAAGCCCCAGCCCCCAGTGTATATTATAGGCTCATCTTCTATGTGAAAACAGACATCAGTATTTTGATTGGCTGTAGCCTGATGCGTCTCAAGCACCGAAGACATCTGTTCATACAAGGAGCACTAAGCAGTATATGCATTGAACAGGTGAATGCCTCACATCATAAGTGATTTCTTCCACCTGATCCTTCTCCATCAGGAAAACCTTAGACACCTGTTCGCAGGGTCCCTGCAGGATCCGAGCAATCAGCGGATAATCCGAGTCCTTGAGCTTTCTCTTCTCTGTGGTGGGAAAGAACATTGAGAATGGGGTCAGGCACCTCCTGCAGAAGATGCAAGACACGTCTATCTACATGGAAGCACTGGATGCCAATAGGCAGCAGAATGTGCAGCACAGCATTGTCTGAAACTATTAAAAACAATTCTCTAATGTTTAAAGCGACAAGCCTGTGTATATTTACAAGATAAGCACTACACGCAGAGTAAACATCTCCACCCAGACCATTTTCCTATCTCCTAACTTTTAAAACTGTGCCCCACAGTTAAAGAATCACCATGGAAATCGATAGAATGTTCCAGCTGATTGCTCCATTTTTAGATGTTTAGATATCTATTATAAAATCTCTCAGCAGGTAAGACATTTAGACTTAATGTTCAATCTCAAGTATATTTTGCCCTTGTCTTATGTGTAGGATAGTTTTATGAAATATCCCCTACTTACAACCTTTCCAACAGATTTTAAATGGGAACTGGGTAAAAGGCGGATCTGCCAGATCTAAACATTTTCACCTATAAATCTATGTTATTGTTGCATATTTATTGTATATAAAGCTGGATCCGTGCATTTTTTACATCTATACAGCCAGATCCATGCAATTGTCACATCTATACAGCCAGATCCTTGAATATTTCACATCTATACAGCCACAAACTTGCATATTTCACATCTACACAGCCGGATCCTTGGATATTTCACATGTACACAGCCAGATCATTGCATATGTGAAATATGCAAGGATCCAGCTGTATAGATGTGAAATATGCAAGGATCCAGCTGTATAGATGTGAAATATGCAAGGATCCAGCTGTATAGATGTGACATATGTAAGGATCCAGCTGTGTAGATGTGAAATATGTAAGGATCCGACTGTGTAGAATTGAAATATGCAAGGATCCGACTGTGTAGAATTGAAATATGCAAGGATCCGACTGTGTAGATGTGGAATATGCAAGGATCCGGCTGTGTAGATGTGAAACATGCAAGGATCCGACTGTGTAGATGTGAAACATGCAAGGATCCGGCTGTGTAGATGTGAAACATGCAAGTATCTGGCTGTGTAGATGTGAAACATGCAAGGATCTGGTTGTGTAGATGTGAAACATGCAAGGATCTGGCTGTGTAGATGTGAAACATGCAAGGATCTGGCTGTGTAGATGTGAAACATGCAAGGATCCGGCTGTGTAAATGCGAAATATGCGTGGATCTGGGTGTGAAAATGTGAAATATGCGTGGATCCGGCTGTGAAAATGTGAAATATGCGTGGATCCAGCTGTGTAAATGTGAAATATGCGTGGATCCGGCTGTGTAAATGTGAAATATGCATGGATCCAGCTGTGTAAATGTGAAATATGCGTGGATCCTGCTGTGTAAATGTGAAATATGCGTGGATCCGGCTGTCTAAATGTGAAATATGCATGGATCCAGCTGTGTAAATGTGAAATATGCGTGGATCCGGCTGTGTAAATGTGAAATATGCGTGGATCCGGCTGTGTAAATGTGAAATATGCACAGAGCTGGAAGGATCCAGGACAATAAATATGCAACAATAACATACATGCGGCAGATCCGCATTTTACCCAGTCCCTCTTAAATGTGCCTAAAAGATGAAGGAGGGCACTGTCCCATACATTCTGTGAATGATTCCTGCTTGGTAAAGTTATTTATGTTTTAAGCATCTTATGTTTTTTTTTTATCCGTTAGATCATCTCAAATGAACAATCCCAAATGATGATTATTATTTAGTAATCCTGCAGTCCTATTTACCTCCGCTGGTGTGCACCATGTAAAGAGAAAACTCCTGAGCAGAATTCTCAATCTGTAATAAGAATGAATGTATTCAGCACGTGATATCTACAGTACACTGCCAAAAGGCCAGACAACAAATTGCATTAACTGTCCAGAGAGCCTTTAATAAATTACAAAGCATTTTGTTACATTTCTTTGTATAATTCTTGTGGTTACTTGGCAAATGGACAGCCTGTATATATAAAGAGTTAAAGAGACAGTAACGTTTAAAGCCACTAAAAGGGCAGATATAATATAATTTTTTATTAAAATTTTAAAATGCTTATATTAGTGTAACTATACTAATTTAATATATAACCAGTGCCAGTTTGGGGCATATTGAGTAGACTCAAGCTTTTATTGACCTGTAGATCTATTACAGATGTATATACATGTGCAAACAAGTGTTATGGAACTTGACTATTTTCATTATAATTGCACCAGGGATTTTCTAACAGGCAGGGGGTGCCATTATTTGTATCTGTGCATTGTGCCAGTGACAAGGGGAGCTATTCACTAAAAGTGAGTTGAAGTGAGATGAACATTTCACTTCACCCACTTAACTCTACATTGTACAGGGAGAAACCTTGTGAGTTTGTTGATCAGGTCTTTACCTGGTCTGTACGAAAAAAAAGTAAAGATCTCACAGTGCGGCATAGACAATGATCACTCTCCCGCTGATCTCCGCAACTCCGTCGCTGCTCCGCCCAGCGCCACCGCCAAGCACAAACAATGAAAACGAAACGGAGAGGAAAACGAGCATAACAATCCGGATGGAAGATAATAAGATTGTATAATGAACGAAACAGCACCAAGGGTAGGCTGCAAAATAGAGATTTAATTCTCAAGCAACAGCAGCCATGATGCCAGACAGTGATCACCTCACCCAGTGGAGAAAAGTACGCCTACGCGTTTCATGCCAAAACTTGGCGCTTTGCTGTTTTGTTCATTATACAATCTTATTTTCTTCCATCCGGATTGTTCTGCTCGTTTTCCTCTCAGTTTCGTTTTCTTTACCTGGTCTGTCCACCGCACAATATTTAATTAAGTTTGTGAGATAAAATGTTCAACCCATCTGCATCTCTGCATAGCTCCCAATGAATTGAGTTCTAGGTGTGTCCTGATTTGCTCAAAACATATTTTTTCATTGTGCTGTTTTATGAACATATTTTGCATTTGCAAGCAATTCTCCGAACACAACGTATAGATTATGTTTAATAATTTTGTATTTTCTACATTCACAGCATAAGTAATTTTAAGGTGACAGAGTCCCTTTAAATGTGTCTGTGTTATGTCCTGCTTGTGACATCACATTTCTCATTGAAAGTAGTGCATTTGCATATCAATTCACAGGTGATGTCAAACTGGAGACACATTTAAAAACACATCTAACCCTTAATTTATGCATTCGCTTGCAACTGTGTTATTCAGTGTAAGGATAATTTTCAATACATTCGATTATTTGCATTCACTGCATAAATAATGATGGGGTCCCTTTAAGTGATCCCGTGTCATTTTTCAGTGTTCACTGTACATTAATCATCATGTTATTAAATGTTTAGTAGCTTAACCTATAGCTGTAGATAATATTAGTTTAGGACAGGTATTTCTTACCTTGAATTTGTTGAGAAGTAGTTTCAGGACCTGGGGTGTGGACATTGTGCTGTTTATTCTTACATTGGTTACTGAACTGTATGCTGGAGTAAACACAGATGTCTGTGGCAGCAAAAGATTGAAGATAATCAAAATTAAACATTCATTATAATCACTATTTCTGACTGAACTATGTTAAAGGGGCCCTGACAAATTCACCACATATATAAACTATCTTTCTGTTGCACTAAGGTTTTTAGAAGATTAGTGGTTTAATTTTAATGCATTACTGCATGTCATCCTATCTGTGGCTAGTAACCAATATACATTTCACCTTGCCTTCCTGATTCCATGCTTGAGTGGGTATTTAAAAATCTATTTGTTTTATACCTAATACCAGATTTAAAAGAAGAGGTTATTGATATGTTAAAGACATACTTTACTTCACAAATGACCCTTGTACATTACAATCATTCCTGAATTCCGTAAAGGGACACTACCACTTACATAAGCCGTAAATAGATAACATGGTCATTTAAAACAAACACATATATGAATCATAAGCCACTGTTTATATATATATTTTTTATATATATATATATATATATATATATATATATATATATATATATATATATATATATATATATTGAATTAATTGCATATAAAAGGAAAAATAAAATTTGGTGTTTATCTCCTGGCTCCATTTTGTGAATATTTCCCATGGTGCAACGTCGTCCAAAATCTTCCAACCAGTCTGACTTTATAACTGTGGCCAAAGCCTGCATGATGAGATGCAGAGATAAGATACTCCCCTACTCTTTTGCGGTCTCTTGTGTATCAAAGTGGGCAGGACTAGGTGGCTGTGTAGAACTATTTTTTACCTGCCTTCCAACACAAAGAGATTAACCAGATCAAACAGGATCATAACTCCGCCCCTTGTGATGTAATTGTTAGATTACCCTCCCATTCAATGTAAGTCTATGATCAGAATTCTGACCTATAGACTGCATTCTGTGTCCCCAGTACCAAAGTGAGATACTAGTGCTGTAAAATCGCTAGGGGGTGGCACCCAAAAAACAAACAAAATACAGTCATTAAACAAAAACAAAAGACATATCTGAAATAAAAAAATAAAAAAAATAAAACCTTTTCATTTTTTGGTGGGAGTGTCCCTTACAACAGAAAACAGAATAAGTGGCCCTCCTTTGAATTCTCTCTAAATTATTAATGTCATGTTTAATGATGAACATTAATGTATTAAGCTAAGTGATCAGAAATGCCCCAGCTTAATAGCCTAGTGGAATTAGGCTACCAAATCCTAAAGATGCAACTATATGCTTGCTTGCACAGGCAGAATGGCCTGAATGAAAGAATCATTTCATACATAAAATGTGTATAATATTTGTAGCAAATGTTTTATTTTTTTTTATATGTTGTTATTGTCACCCACAGGATGCTTGGGATAATTCATGACAATGTCATTGTTTATCTGCTGGGATACAAATAAAGTGATGTATAATGGTAACATGCCATGGTAATGGTTCCACTTTTTGAACTTGGACCCAGAATTGATTTTTCTAAACAATCTCAAAAATAGTGCAACTCAGAGCTCGGTGTGTTTTTATCAGTTTGTGTTTAAGTACTCAGTGAGCTTTGTGGACACACAAATGCACATGGCCTAATCACCACTAGTTAGTGCAGAAAGAGATAAGCAAATCTACTCTCACAACAGAGAGAAAAAGTCGGCTGGTTAGATGCACGCAGCTGTGTAATAAGTCTCGGGGTGCTCAGTAGATTAGCAGCTGACCATGCTGCGGACATCCAATATAAAATACAACAAAAAAACACAGGCACTCCCAAATTCAAGCTTCACAGGTAATTTTTTGGAGGCTAAAATACATATAGTGCAAAGAGTACATATCGAGAAGCAGACACTTTATGCATTTCACATCTACTTGTCTGTGTTCTCGATATGGACTCTTTGCACTATATATATTTATATATATATATATATATATATATATATATATATATATATATATATATATATATATTTACTGCGCACCACCCAGCCTGTTATGGAGCTTATAGCTCAGCAAAATGATAGCCTTCCTAAAGAAACAGGAGACTTTGTAACAAAACTAGAATAACTTCTAAACGGTGCATCCTAATAGGATTGTTTAATAGCCTTTATAATCACACAGAAGATATCTTCTGTCTGATTAAATGTATCTCTGGAAAGTACAGTCCCCTCTGTAATTCAACCTTCTCCATCAAATACCACCAAAAAAATATATATATTTTAGTGCTGTGTCCTTCAATGTATACTGAGGAAGACTTGTCCAATTAATGATGGTTCGTCTAGAACTGTAGGATTTTGTGACAAATAAAAAAAAATGTCCATTCTAAAATTCTCAGAATTAATTGTTGAACTAATTAAAACGAATTTTGAGCTAATTTCCTAATCAAAAATATTATTCTGGAAAGCTGTCTTTGCACAAAGATATTGTAATAATAAAGTTACAACCGGAAGGGAAATCGTCTGTTGTTTTTCAGCACATCCTAGAGATGTTATTATTGTCCAACACCCATGGGATGTCAAGTTAACTGTAAAGGACTATTTATTAAAATATATACTTGAGGTTTCATTGTGTAATTACCAGTATGTGAAATGTACACATCATCTGGAGGGAACAAAAGCCTAAAACTAGTCTGCGCCAATAACTAATAATATAGGGCAAGGTAACGTAATCTGACTGCAACTTGTCAAACTGGTCCCTGTAATTGTTCAGAGCTGTAATGTATCCACCATCTTAATCCAGGTCAACCGTGGTATAAGATACAAGGTGATAGAGCTAAGACACAACACGTGTCTACAGAACTTCCCAAATAGCTAGTCTTGTTTATAGTTTTGAGTGGGTCAGCCAGCTTTACACTGACTTTTTTGTTTTTAATAAGTCAGATTTTGTTCCTTGAATGGTGCACATCTAATATGAGTTAGGGTTCCAGGAAGAGGTAATATCAGTTTAATAAAGCGCGTTCCATATAATCATTAGTTCTGCGGCAAATTTCTAAAAGTGGTCTAAACCGCAGGAACGTTCCACTGGTTTCCATGGTGATTGCTCCATGGTAGAATGTTGCCCAAAATTGCTAAAAATAATTACTATTTTTTTTATATATATATATATAAGGTAGTAAATTCCCCCATGACTTGTACCTTGTGGTTGTAGAAGTGTCCATTGATGGAGAACCGATGTCGTTTTATGCGTCTCTGCTCCCCTGGGGTACGTAGGTTCCCCCTTCGCCGTACTCCAACATCACTCCGAGTGCGCATCAGCTGAGGGGTGTCATCCTGCGACTGCTTCACATCTTCCTCTTCTACACAGACACAAAACAGATTGGCTGAAACTTGGTACATAGAACAAATTCAGTAACAGAAATCTTGCCAGCCCATATAGGATGTTACACGTCCTCTTTTTTTTTTTAACCCTTTTCTTTCAAGCTCACTTGAAGCAAAATATTTTTTCCAGCGTTTTCTTTTTACTTGTAACCTAAGCAGCCATCCCTCTTAATCACACAGTCTGAATACTTACTGTTTTATTGCTATTACAATTCTTCCTTCCATGTGTACATATGTATCCTTGGCCATTTTTTTTTCCCAGCAAGACATAAGTTTTAAATGCTGCCCTGCAGAATGTAGGATTACTCCGGACATAGGAACCAGACCCCAAGATACAAGGTGCGCTTATTTATTTATCTATATTATCCCGTTGAAAGTTTATGAGTTCCCTCTTAAGTGTTCTCTGTACTCATCCTGTGCAATATATTTATACACAAATTGTAATTATAGTCTCCCACAGGTGATAACTTTTTTGCATATTGCAAACACTTTGAAATGTGGCTTTTATACCCCTTTCCAGACATCGGCCAAATGCTGAGAGCAGAGTGGGAGGGTCCGCAGAATCTGCAAACCTGATATTTGTGAGTAAGACAGATATTACAATGTTATTGTATTGTTTGAATAACCATATTAAATATCCAAAATTTCTACCTGCAGTATTTTGGTTACATATATATATATATATATATATATGTGTGTAATGTATAGGCTTATAATGCATGTTATGAAAGACTGTTACGGGTTTCCTCCTTCTTTTCTGCATATGTCTGCAATATTCATAATGTGACCATTTTCTATCCTCTTACTGAAAATAAATAAAAACTCTCAAATAAAGAATATATATGTAAAGAAGACTTGCCTCATTAAGTAGTAGGATAGTCAAATGATTTCACAGGACAGTCCCACAATTGGCTTTTATGTCCCTGGGCCTGGGCAACCTTCTTCCAGGACAATGCACTGACCCAGAATGAGAGCTGTCTATGAAGGAGGTCTCAGCCACTTAGGAGAGGCTTCTCAACTCTCCTGATTGTCTGGTGCTTCACATGGAGCTCAATTTAAACTGCAGCAGCCTGCCTGCAGCCAGGACAAAAAAGGTCAGAAACCCATATTGCGTGAGTGACTGTGTGTGTGTTTTGTGGCTGTATGCATGCGTGACTGTATGTGTGTGTGAATGTGATTTTCTGTGTGTGACTGTATGCATTTTATAATATAAATAAACAGGTTGAGTGTCCCTTATCCCCTTAAAAAAATGGATTTCACCACAAGTTGCAAATTCCACACAGAATTTCAGAATAAAAGTGAGCTGTTTATTCAGTGTCCAGGCCACTTAAGCAGCGATACATGATTTCCCCATGAAAGCACACTAACAAAGTACATGTGCATCACTTGTATCATTAAGTCTGAAACCTACATGATTCCAGAACTAGACTATAAATATGTATTTTATGTGTATGTGAGATAGATAGACAAACAGATAGAAACTGTACATGTTATATGTCTGTGTGTGTAATCTAAGCTGTGACATAATGTTTCCCTGAATGACAGAAATAAAACGTGGTCATACTATGCAGTAGGTAATTGGTACCTGACATTTGTTTCCTTATGTTTGTCCCAAGCTGCCAGCACAGAAGACATGTTGTGCAAGGACAGGCAAGGTCACAATTTGCTGTGTAACATCCAGTGAATAGGTTTGGCAGGGGGAATCTGCTTATCTGTTCAGGGGTATTGTGTATCAGTGTTACATGCTGGTATATGTAGCTTGTTCTGAGACTTGAGGAAGTGGGTCCTTAATTATTAAGGTGCCTACTTCGAGACCAGCTGCTGCCATGCATAATTGATAGGCAAGGAGCAGCTGTCTGTGCAACTGACCAATTTATGACCTTGAGAAATATCCAGCTCCATGTGTCTTGCATTTAGCCCCTTCCATCGAAAAATCAACCATGTTACTTGCACTGTGCAACTCCAACTGGCTGTCATATTCAGTCGCTCCTCCTGCAATTGCTAACTCCAACAAGTAACAATCACTAATTGGGGATCCGATTGCGGCTGGCCCTCTAACTGCTCATGCTCCGGACAGCTGCATCTAACGGGTGCAATTCAGGACATGAGTAAGCTGGTATGCACCTCTATGACGTGCAGCCAGGAGCCGGTCAATGACGCATGGCAGGGGGCAAAGCAGTCTTCGCACCATGGTTTAAATGGCCAGTAGTGTTGCAGCTACTGCTAACCCTGGCGTGGTTCAGATATTGCTCCTGAACTTTTGCAGTGTTTTCTCCTGTTATTGACCTGGTCAGTTTGACTACCTCCTCAGTGTGTGACTCCTGGTCTGCTTAACTACCTCCTCAGTGCGTGACTCCTGGTCAGTTTGACTACCTCCTCAGTGTACGACTCCTGGTCTGCTTGACTACCTTCTCAGTGTACGACTCCTGGTCTGTTTGACTACCTCCTCAGTGTATGACTCCTGGTCTGTTTGACTACCTCCTCAGTGTGTGACTCCTGGTCAGTTTGACTACCTCCTCAGTGTATGACTCCTGGTCTGTTTGACTACCTCCTCAGTGTGTGACTCCTGGTCTGTTTGACTACCTCCTCAGTGTGTGACTCCTGGTCTGTTTGACTACCTCCTCAGTGTATGACTCCTGGTCTGTTTGACTACCTCCTCAGTGTGTGACTCCTGGTCTGCTTGACTACCTCCTCAGTGTGTGACTCCTGGTCTGCTTGACTACCTCCTCAGTGTGTGACTCCTGGTCTGCTTGACTACCTCCTCAGTGTGTGACTCCTGGTCTGCTTGACTAACTCCTCAGTGTGTGACTCCTGGTCTGTTTGACTACCTCCTCAGTGTGTGACTCCTGGTCTGTTTGACTACCTCCTAAGTGTGACTCCTGGTCTGTTTGACTACATCCTCAGTGTGTGACTCCTGGTCTGTTTGACTACCTCCTCAGTGTATGACTCCTGGTCAGTTTGACTACCTCCTCAGTGTATGACTCCTGGTCAGTTTGACTACCTCCTCAGTGTGTGACTCCTGGTCTGCTTGACTACCTCCTCAGTGTGTGACTCCTGGTCTGCTTGACTACCTCCTCAGTGTGTGACTCCTGGTCTGCTTGACTACCTCCTAAGTGTGACTCCTAGTCTGTTTGACTACCTCCTGAGTGTATGACTCCTGGTCAGTTTGACTACCTCCTCAGTGTATGACTCCTGGTCTGCTTGACTTCCCTCTTTGTTCTGATCTTGACTAGACTACCCTCTCTGTGCACCAACCTAGTCCATTCTTGACTACCCACTTTATGTACCAAACTATGGCAAGTCTGACTATCCTGATCTCTGTACCAAAATTGTTATCCTCTGGCATAGGTATATTCAGGGCCGCCACCAGGAATTTCTGGGCCCCTTACTGAACAAATATTCTGGGCCCCCTGCCCTCTCCCCAACAATATCTCCCACTCACCCCACCTACCCTCACAAGCATGTAATACCAGTCTACTGCAATATGGAGGGTGGTTGCGAGCAGTTGGTCGATATGCCAGTAATATTTTGCCACTCAATAAGTCAGTATTTTGCCCTTAATATGCCATTATTTTGCCATTTAATATGCCAGGATTTTGCCCCTCAATATGCCAGGATTTTTCCCCTCAATGTGCCATTCTTTTCCCATTTAATATGCCAGTATTTTGCCCCTCAATATGCCAATTAATATGACAGTATTTGGCCCCTTAATAAGCCATTCTTTTTCGAATTAACATGCCAGTATTTTGCTCCTCAATATGCCATTCTTCTGCCATTTAATATGCCAGTATTTTCCCCCTCAATATGCCATTTATTATGCCGGTATTTTGCCCCTCAATATGCCATTTGATATGCCAATATTTTGCCCCTCAATATGCCATTCTTTTGCCAATTAATATTGCAGTATTTTGCCCTTCAATGTGCCATTTAATATGCTAGTATTTTGCCCCTAAATGTGCCATTTAATATGCTAGTATTTTGCCCCTAAATGTGCTATTTAATATGCTAGTATTTTGCCCCTCAATATGCCATTCTTTTGCCAACTAATATGCCAGTATTTTGCCCCTCAATATGCCAGGAATTTGCCAATTAATATGCGAGGATTTTGTACCGCAATATGCCAATTAATATGCCAGGATTTTGCCAATTAATATGCCAGGATTATGCCCATTAATATGCCAGGATTTTGTCACTCAATATGCCAGGATTATGCCAGTTAATATGTCAGGGTTATGCCAATTAATATGTCAGGGTTATGCCAATTAATATGTCAGGGTTATGCCAATTAATATGTCAGGGTTATGCCAGTTAATATGTCAGGGTTATGCCAATTAATATGTCAGGGTTATGCCAATTAATATGTCAGGGTTATGCCAATTAATATGTCAGGGTTATGCCAGTTAATATGTCAGGGTTATGCCAATTAATATGTCAGGATTATGCCAATTAATATGTCAGGGTTATGCCAATTAATATGTCAGGGTTATGCCAATTAATATGTCAGGGTTATGCCAGTTAATATGTCAGGGTTATGCCAATTAATATGTCAGGGTTATGCCAATTAATATGTCAGGGTTATGCCAATTAATATGTCAGGGTTATGCCAGTTAATATGTCAGGGTTATGCCAATTAATATGTCAGGATTATGCCAATTAATATGTCAGGGTTATGCCAATTAATATGTCAGGGTTATGGCAATTAATATGTCAGGGTTATGGCAATTAATATGTCAGGGTTATGCCAATTAATATGTCAGGGTTATGCCAGTTAATATGTCAGGGTTATGCCAATTAATATGCCAGGAGTTTGCCAATTAATATGTCAGGGTTATGCCAGTTAATATGTCAGGGTTATGCCAATTAATATGTCAGGCTTATGCCAGTTAATATGTCAGGCTTATGCCAATTAATATGTCAGGGTTATGCCAGTTAATATGTCAGGGTTATGCCAATTAATATGTCAGGGTTATGCCAATTAATATGTCAGGGTTATGCCAATTAATATGTCAGGGTTATGCCAGTTAATATGTCAGGGTTATGCCAATTAATATGCCAGGATTTTGTCACTCAATATGTCAGGATTTTGCCAATTAATATGCCAGGAGTTTGCCAATTAATATGCTGTCTGTCTCCCGGTGCAGGTCCAGGCTTTGAGGGAAGCGTTGTGTTTTTTTTTTTTTTAAACTTTATTGAAGCCGCGCGGCTGGAGGAGAGAGCAGGACGCTTACCTCACAGCCGCGGATCGGCTTAACTGAGAATTTTTTTTTAAATGTTTTACCTGGCGTGACCCGTCACCCCCTGATGGCGGGCCTGGGTATATGTGGCCTATTGTGTGTTTTGCCTAGCCACAGAGTAACTACTAGTAATTAGCCTCTACCTAGGTTCCATATTTTTTGGTTATCTAACATCTTCGCCGCCTGGGTTTAACATTGGCGTTAGGTTGGCCGAGGTGAAATACTCCTTCCTGTGTGTGTGTTCCTCAGGTGCTGGCACAACTGTGACAAAAACATATTATTCCCTGTTAACTAGGGTTGCAGGAAAACAGACATCTGAAACTAGGTTACTAAGATCACTGCAGGTAGCACACACCAACTCTAGATCACTAACTAACAGCTGCCTAATGCCATTTGACATCTAAGGTACAACAAGGCACAAATCCATCTCTGCAGGTACTCTACCTACCCTCCTCTCCTCGGTTGTTTGGATGGACACTAAGACAATATAAACATGAAGTTAACACATTAGACATAAGTGAAGACTAGGGACGAGACAATACAGGAACTTGATACCAATTTAGCATCCGCTTGTCTTTCCTACCTCTTGATAAGATAACTAAGGGACATTTGGCGCTATAAAACTAGAGCTGGTTTAACCATTATTCACACTATGCATCTATAGCAGTAGTCATCAGAATCTTGGTGACTATATGGATGCATCTATGAACCTTTAAAATGCTGCTGTTCAATCCATGCCCTGTACTTAAAAAATGCATATGGCTTGTTGAACGTGAGTTATGTTATATTTCTCAATAGAGGAAGTGCTGCAGCTGACAGGATTTCTTTTTTCTGCAAGAAGCTGAAAAAACAATTGTTTGTGGTTTTAAGAGGAAGTTTTGTGTCTTTAGAAGTGTAGTATATTTTATACATGTCCTCAATATCACCAGAGCCATAAGCACTCGGCTCTGAATCTGTAGCTAGAAACTTCCTAGCACTGTACACCAGTGGTGTATCTTGATTTTGTGCTGCCCTATGCAAAATTTGCCGCCCTAGGCATCCGCCTAGGATGCCTCGCGGTAAATACAGCACTGCTGTACACACTCTAGCCTAAAACAAGCTCATATACACTATATGGACAAACGTATTGGGACGCACCACTTATTATTTAATTCAGGTTTTAATGAGACCCATTGTCACAGGTGTATAAATCCAAGCACCTAGCCATGCTACCTGCATGTACAAGCAAAGATATTCCACAGTTAGCTCTAAGGGGTATTATTGGACTGCTTTTAGGAGAAGCAGTAACTCAGCCATAAAGTGGAAGACCACATTAAATCACCGAGTGTTGCGTCAATGGTCTGCTTATTCCCTACCTGAAGAGTTCCAAACTTCCAATGACATTAATATCCACACAAAAACCTATTCCATGAGCTTCACTGAATGGGTTTCCATGGCCGAGCAGCTGCATGCAAGCCTCACATCAAGTGCCTTGCCAAGTTTCGGATCAAGCAGTAAAAGCCGCCACTGGACTCTGTAGCAGTGGAAACGTATTCTATGAACTCACAAGATTTTCAGCAGAAGGTGGGGCTGGAGGCAGTTAAATATTTTTCTATTTTACTGTGATCTGGCTATTTCATAGTCTCCCATAGTGCGCGAAGCATTGTTTCATCCAGTAGAGGTGATAAGTAATTACTGGTGGACTATCACGGGTCCCTCAATATTGTATAAAACTTATGGACAAGTTCAGCCACTCACCTGGATATGGTGGATCCTCAACGTCTGTTATCTGTATGTCTGGGATGGTGGCCGGCGGGGCGACTTGTCTGTAACAAAAAATATAAATATAAATCTCAAAAAAAAAAAACATGTATTTGAGAGTGCTGATAAATGCTAACGGTGAGTCGGGCAAGAAAGAAACAGTTGAGGGTATGGACTGTGAGGTAGGATGGAGAGGATATCAAGACAGACTCCAGGAGACAGCTAGATGGAATAGAGTAGGGGTTCCAAATATCTTTCAAGATCATGCCCCGCCCCTGGCAATTTTCATCAAATTCCATGCCCCTCGCCTAGTTTCAAGCCCTGCTGCCTCTTACTCATCAGTAACAGCGAGGTTAGATAGATGCCCTCTATCAAAGAGAGTCTGTTATTTTCTATCCCTACATGTAGCGCACTCTGTTTGTGAGTCTTTTACCGAAACCACAATGTATATTGTATGAACACTCACCCATGTCCTGCCTGAATTACCCACCCCCTCCCTGAAGACATTGCCTGTAACCCCACAAGGGTACACCCCCTCAGTCTGGGAACTACTGGGATAAAGTAATGGATCAGCCTCCATAAACTGAAAAATACATAAATCTCATCTACCCTAGAATAACTTTGGTATGTGGGCTGCCATTATATCGCAGTGTATGCAACAAGACTGCTCTGTGATGCAGACATTAATTATCATGCTATAAGAATACGTATACCCCTGTTAATGAAAAAAGGTGTATAGTTTTAAAAAAAAGAGAGAAGAGAAATGTGATCGTGCAGTATACTAAGAACTTAAAACACCTTGTGAGCACAATGCAGGTTCTCAGGCTGTATTAGGCCTGTCTTATTGTTAAATAATACTTGATCATGTTACTCTCTGGTCTCCACTATCAGACCATGAAATATGCTTCTCTATTACCCATCACACAATACCTCAGCTCAAATGGCTAATAAGAGTGATCGGATCCAGGAAGTTAAAAATAACAATTTTAACTCATACTATCATTGCGTAAAATGTAGGTGACTTAAATAATAAAAAAAAACGTATCATAGAAAGAGAGGAGTGTAAGAAAAAAATTCTATAGAAAAAAATGAATGTAGAGTGTAAAGGAAGGTCAGTTCTTAAACACACCTGGTTTAAAGCTAAGCAACAGAGTTAGGGACATCAACTCCCAGAATCCTCTAGTATTTGCTAGCTTCATGTACATAGCCCCATTCAGGGCTCAATCGAGAGTTCATTGAGAGGCCGATCTGTATGTTATCATTTATTTTCTAAACTATGTGGTATTTTTACAGTTAAGCAAGGAATGGTGCCCAGATGATTTGCACATGTGCTAAAGCTGATTCTTTCTCTTTGTTGGACTTGGACTTGTTTGTAATCCAAAAATCAAAGGATTTTGGCAAAAAAAAGTAAAAAAATAAATAAAAATAAAAGGTCTGTTCAAGCCTGGAAAAGACATGACCCCATTCTATCTAAGCTAAAAGATAACCATAATAAAGTCTCTTTTTTACTGTACAGCCTTCTGTTTAGTTTTAATGCTCCCATCTGTTTGTGTCTCTAAATAATAGTCTTTATTTACACTGTATTTTTTCTTTATACACTTCTCTGTCTACTGATATACTTGATTAACAGGTAATTATTTAGCCTCTATCTAGATGAACATGATCCAATGAGTACAATGAGCACAGACCCAACCTAAATCTATGCATTCGGCGTAGGTAACGCAGACTCCTCTGAGTCTAGTTTATAAATTGGTGCACAGGCCGATTGTGCCAGTATATTTACAGTTTGGAAAAAAAGTAAAAAGCTAACCCTATCTCTACTAACCCTAAATCTAGGGTTAGGGTTACAATTAGGGTTAGGGTTAGGATTAGTGTTAGAACAAGGGTTAGATTAAGGGGTGGGGGTACACTTAGGGTAAGGGTTACATTTAGGGTTAAGGTCAAAAGGTTACTGTAGGAGAAAACAGTTAGGAAACAAAAAAATACTACTATTAGTTATTGCCATATTACTGGAAAAAACATGGAAACATTGGTATTTCTAAACTCAGAACAAACGTTAGAATTATATAGACACGTTCTTTTTTTTACAGTTTGTAACTGTGTAAAAAAAATCAGGTCAAAGTTAGAAAAAGGGTTTTTTTTTTGGCAAACGATATATGATGAAAATAATAAATCAAAAGAAAGCCACATCTGTACATTAAAAAAAAAAAAATTATATATACATTATATATGATGAATACACTTGTTCTTTAGAGGACAAGTGTAGTGCTCATTTTAATTTACTTTATTTGGATAGCATTTAATAAGATTAGTTAAGATTAATAAGCGCACATGCACAGTTCAGATCTGCCTAGTAATGTTAAAAAATTAAGGTGTATAGGGTTAAAAAAAAACAGCAATTTCTTATATTATTATATTAAAGCATTTATGTCTATTACAACTTATGGCTATAAAGAATCTCGGATCACATCTTCCTTTCTCTTGGGTCAGATGATAGATGATATGACCAAGATTCCAAATAACATTTCAGCTGATATTTCTATACAAGCACACTGGGCTCAATATGGTACTTTATTTGTATTCTTTAGACTGAATATGGCTATACTTGATACAATCTTTCAATTTAACCTAAGTACATTTTTTGCCGGCAGTTGTCTTTAAAGGTATGGAGGAGTAAATATTTCTGGTACATTTGCATATACATGTTTTATAGAACCACTGATTAATTGAAACATTGGTGATTTTTACTTCTGTGAGAGAAGATTGCAACCGGAGTGCCAAGACGTGGAAGAAGGTGGCGGCCGAATCCGCTCGTTGTCATCTTGCATCTGAAGACGAATGGGGCGTCTTAGACCCCAGAAGATATTGAGCAGACCTTCCACAATCAACTCATCTTCTTCCTGGAAACAAATGACCAAATTAGCCTTAAATACAAAGCCATGTACATGATGTAACTAAAGAATAGGCATATATTTCATGTTGGCCATGCTGGGAAATGGTGTTTTCCAGAGACTGGGGTGGATGCATGAAATAAAGATGGTAGGGGACGTAATACAGGGATGCTATATGTTCCTCGGTGTTTGAACATGTTCTAGCAGATAAATGGATCAAAATGCAATCTGATCTCTTTACGTGTGTGAAATGTGAAATCAAATGATAATTATTTACCAGAGAATTATATAATTATTATATTAATATAATAATAATTTATCTTCACTAATAACTAATAATTGGCATTAACATCCTGTGTTAGTGGCAAGTACTTGAAGAGGAACCCGTATTACCTCTCTGTGCCTCAGTTGTAGATTCTGTCCTTCATAATACAAATTATAGTTCTTCAAATGAGACAGCAACTCATTCCTGCAAGAGATACAATTGGACATTTTACATTCATGCTTCACTGGGATCTGATTTGCCGTCTTCAGAAAAGCGGAGATTTTTGCGCACCGCCAGCCAGCGACCTGCCACGTTAACACATCCACTTGAGCGAAAGAGACAGAGGTAATCGCCAACAAATTATACACAGAATATCAAACACCGTGTCACACTGTCAGACGCTTGACCACACAGGAGTTTGGTTCCATACATTTTATTCAGATGTTAAATATATTGTTTTAACTGTTAAAAAAAAAAGGCCAATCTGCATCTGGTTGTCAAAGTCGCTCTGGAGACTAACATCATTGGGATAACTGTATGGACAATTAGGGTCTTCATTTCTTGCCTGTTTAAAGAGTTACAGAAGACTTTAAACATCCAGAGATCTTCCGCTGAACACCTACAAATTTAACAGGGAACATTTCTGAGAGATGTGTCCAGCGTTAAAATCATAGCAGCTGTGAAGGTGCACTGAGATACTGACAAAGCATGATGTGGACACCAGAGTCTTTGGCAAGTCCAAAGGTTATCATTAAACTGTCTGTCACAAAGTCTAGTGAATTTCCACCATGAACAGTGGTAGTGTCTAACCTGGATCCTGGCAGAAGTGACTCAAAACACTGATCCAGTCTGATCTAAAGAACAAATAGTGCCTTACATGAATTGCAGCACTTTCACCGCCACCACTCCTTGTGAAAATGTCCCCTTTAACTAGCAGGAGGGCATGGCCCTCCCACCCCAATAAGAAGCATCATCATCATCATCATCATGCTTCCCTTGTGTCTGTAGGAAGTGACAACCAGATGGAAAAACGCTATGTGAGTTGCATCTAGAGGCACACCTGATTGGCACTCCCATCAGCACACCTCTGGTTCACTGTTCCTTTAATACAATGCGTACATATTGTGTTTGTCTGGTAGAGGTGAAACATTACACAGTTGCAGCCCCCACGCTCAAGATGAAGGACATCTCTATTCTCATTTGTAAGCACAAACTGGGAGGAATCAGGTCCTTGGGAATAGGGTAGAATAAAATATATTTGGATGAATTAAATAGAATCACATAAAAAATTGCAATTTCATTGAACAATGCTTCCATTGTCCTCTTAATTTGTATTTTCTTCACTAACAGCTATAGTGATTACGCCTGGGATTGCCTGTTATGGGTAGATAATCTAGGTTAAGGGGCTATTTTGTGCACAATAAACTGCATGGAAATAAAAATATATATATTAATTTACACAAAGGGTACATGGAAAGGCCTCCAGCTGGGCGTAGTAAAAGCAATGCTTCAGATGTCTCAATATCCTAAATAGCAAATTAGTAAAATAAGTCAGAGGGCAGATTTAATGAACCAGTTGATCCATATCTGTTGTTAGGTGTTATCTTCTAAAAAAAAAAAAATAGCCTTTCAATATCTAGTTTTATTTCAAACATGTTGGGTTATTTTGTTCTACAATAAGGGTTCCCCTTGACACAGGAGATAACACTGTAACACTGCACAGGTCCTGCTGATATCATCTGAATTCCATTGGAGAAGACGCTTGTCTCATCCTTCCAGGATGCAGAGGTCAGGAATGGAACAGAAAGACAACATGATTTATAAAGGTCAACGTCGGATGCCGGAAAACACCAATAGGAAAAACTCACTTGGAAATATACTTGTCCTTTCCGCAAGGAACTAATGAGGTCTCCAGTAATTGATCCATGTGTTCATCCCTAAGTCACTGGAAAGGACAACCTGAAATAAGAAACAGAAGTCAGATTAGAATCCCAATTCTACTGGATATCTATAGAGACTCTTCCAATTTACATTGAGCAAGTTCATAAAAAAAAAAAAAAAACACTGAACATAGGGTTTCAAAATCCTCTTGTTTACAAACTGAACTTATGGCACCATATGCAAATGAATTAATAAAGCAACATCTGTAATTTGCATACCACGCCACAAGGTGATGTCATAATTAGGCGACTGCACAGACGAACCCGAATGATTCCTCTTCACCCATGCTTTTGCTTAGAATTCTAATCATTGTGTGCCCTTCCAGTCTATTCTATATATTATAACTCTGCTTGGGTGCTATTTCATTACGTGTTCATTTTCGATCCTTTTGAAGGCTGTGTTGTGACGCTTCCTGTTTTGTGACATGCTGCTGCAGGTCTGGCCTGTCACCGAAGCGTGTGACACAGGAGAGTCACTTCCTTCCTAGAGTCACAGCATTTCCTTTACTGCCTGCTGGTGGGGGATGCACTTGACAGAGGGGGGGGGGGGGGGGGGGGACATGTTGAAGTGTAGAAAAGCAGGAGATTACTTTTATAATTCATCACATAAAATGCCAATATTTTATAATTAAATCCTCTATGCAAAATAGCTTTTTTTATATTTATTAAAGCAATTCACGTTTTAATCCCTACAGGGCTTAATGACACTTTGTACTATTACCACTATCCTGTGCTGAAATCAGAAATGCTTAATATAGAGTCTTTATGGACCGTGATGGCAAACCTCTGGCACAGGTGCCAACTATGGCACTTAACATCTGACTGCATTGTCACCATCATCATAAAATGGGAACTTGGGTTCAAAAGCCTTTGACATTCCTATGTTAGAGATGACATAAAACATTATAGAGGTTAATAACCAGAACTGTGTAACTTATGTCAAATAATTGTACAAGTGTTTGTTTCATTTGTGAGCACTGTGCTGATATGTAAACCATGTCCTGTGAGGTTCTAGCTCTCTACAGAGTAGTTGTGTTGTAAAGAATGACCGCTGTGGAAAGTGATGAGGTTGTCTGGTTATCCTGCTTGGACTAGTTACAAAGTCATAATACAGAGCAGCTCTGGTTGAAACAAACATTCAGTCCAATTGTGCAATCTCCTTCTTCACCTGCTGTATGAACCCAGAGCCTTACTAATTCTATTTGTACCGCTTACATGAGAGTACAGACCAGGAGCTCGAAGCTAGAACGTCATCCATTCCTCCCAAGTGTCATTATTTAGGAGGGACAGTCTTTATTATTCCCAAATCCCTCTGCCCCTCTTTCCTTCTCCATTGTCCCTCTTTTCTGAGAGCTTAGAATAGTTGGTTTGTAGGAGTGTATCACAGAGCTCAATAGCAATAAAACTCCCAATATACTGTGCTTATATGTAAATTTGTGTAAATAAAAAACTTTATTCTTATTTTAAATGACTAATTAAATTACAAAAACAGTCGCCATAGCTGCACCTCCAGCCACTCTCACAAAAATGTCCCTCTTCGGTCATTTGAAATGTTAGTATGCTTCATATACTTCAGCTAGTGCTAATAGTGAGTCGAACAAGGTTTTCCATCGCTGTGTATTTTTCAAGGCAGGTGAAGTCAACATGTACATCTCCATCTGCACCTGAACGACAACTACCATGATTTCTCTGGACAAATGGCAGTGGAGAATGGGGGGCTGTTGAAGTTTCAAAACTGTCTGATCGTTTGAGATAGTATGCTCTATAGCATTGCCACGTCATCGTTAATATAGAAGGCCACATAGAATGTAGACGCTATAGAGGAGGGTAGTGGTTTATTTCAGGGGTTAATCCAATACAACTGATGGGCTTTTCAGCCACAATAGGGGCTCCACAAAACCCTTCAGGGTCACGTTCAGGCTAAAGGGCTGCCAATTGGATAACAACCCCTGCTAGAGCAGACCACACAGCATGTAGGAGGAGAGCTGCCTAAATTCACTAGGCTTCAGTACTTTGCACCTGCTGCACCGATTGTAGAACTCCCTACATCTCATCTATCCTGCCTTCCCGTGATCACAATGCTTTGTTACAGGGTAACATCAAGCTTAAAAGCACCATGGGATCTCCAAGATCCTACAACAGATTCCCACTCCTTTGGCCATAATGAGTTATTCCATATTAAAATAAAATAGATCTGATATACTTTGTTCAATAGAAAGGTTACAATATACACCACCTGTACATACAAAGCAAAACTGGTCCATTTAATCTGCCTCTATAACATGTCTCATTTTAACCCCAACATAGTCTCTCGCAGACATTCTGCGAATGTCGATTTCCCTTACGCGAAAGCCAGAGCTATCCCTGCTGGAAGGCTATTCCATGGATCCACAACCCCTTCTGTAAAATAAATAAAAAAAATGTTTGTTCTTAATCTAAAGTCTACCGTTCTGACAACTTCACAGCCTAAGATCCTGCTCTACCCAGTGTTATTCAGGCCAAAATAGAATGCTCTGGTACTTTGCCAAAAGTCCTTAATATATCGGATATTAAATCTTCGCTGATCAATTTTGTCACCTGTACTACTCTCTCTTGTACTTGTGCGTTTCTAGATAAGCCTTCTCCAGAACTGGATACTGTGTTCTAGAAGAGTTCTTACAAGTGACCCATTTACTGGTAGATCTGAGATACACAGTGCCATATTAATCTGGAAATAATATGTACAACATATTTACTTACCGAGTTTGGGAAGTCTAATGCTAGTCACATTGCCAAGGAAAGCTCTTAGAAGTTAACAGACATTTTTTTTTTTTGGTGCCAGAAATACACTAGCACCCATGCCAAGGAATTCTTTTTAACCCCACGGCTGCCAAAGTAGGCAGCAGCCAACAGATTGCTCAAGAGGTAAAACCATCCAACTTTTCCTCTCTGCAGGCCAAGCCTGCAATGCTGTTTCCTTTCTGTTTCCAGAGATAATGGATGCGTAACAAAATAATAAAATATACACATTGAGAAACAACAATATAGAAAAGATTAGGAAGTCTGATAAATTGAAGGCAACGCAGGATATATATAAATATATACTCACAGTGTCCCTCTGCCGGGTTCGGTCAATGAAGTGTATATCTTTCTAGGGTGCTGGCCTCCCCCCAGTGTGCATTCAATAGACTCTCCCCCCTTTCCCCATCAATAAAAGGGAAGTCTGTGCATGCAGGAGCCGTGGCTGCACTCACACTGTGATAGATGGCTCCATAGCCTTCGCTACTGTCCAATTGCAGCTTACATTGGTGTCTGGGCCTGCCTGGGATTGGCTAAGAGGGGCCCAGCTGGGTGTACACCCTTTCAGACAATGCTAGGACAAGGAAGGGAGGGGATGCTGCTTCTTGCATCTGTCTGAGAGATCAGTTTTAGAATACTGGTGCATGGCAGGAGGAGATGGGAGGAGGGAGCACAGCCTTTGTCACACTACAAGGGACGTGGGAAAGTTGCTAAGTGATTCACATCTCTAGTATGCTCTAGAGCCAGGACAGAAAGAACTCAGAGATAGATGGATAGATAGATAGATAGATAGATAGATAGATAGATAGATAGATTAAGGTTGCCATCCAGCAAGTGTTTTATCCATCGGCTCGTAAAAGATTGTCTTGAGGCCAATGTTAAAAGTCTATGGAGGAAATAGCGTGGCTGATATTGTTTTGAGGAAAAGGTGGAAACCCTTAGATAGATAGAGATAGATGGATAGATAGATAGATAGATACACAATGAGATTATACATGGATAGAGATAGATAAATAGATAGACAGCTAGATAGATACACAATGAGATTATACATGGATAGAGATAGATAGATAGATAGATAGATAGATAGATAGATAGATAGATAGATGATAGATAGATACACAATGAGATTATACATGGATAGAGATAGATAGCTAGATAGATAGATAGATAGATAGATACACAATGAGATTATACATGGATAGAGATAGATAGATAGATAGATAGATAGATAGATAGATAGATAGATAGATGATAGATAGATAGATAGATAGATAGATAGATAGATAGATAGATAGATAGATACACAATGAGATTATACATGGATAGAGATAGATAGATAGATAGATAGATAGATAGATAGATAGATAGATAGATAGATAGATAGATAGACAGATAGATACACAATGAGATTATACATGGATAGAGATAGGTAGATAGATAGATAGATAGATAGATAGATAGATAGATAGATAGATAGATAGATACACAATGAGATTATACATGGATAGAGATAGATAGATAGATAGATAGATAGATAGATAGATAGATGATAGATAGATAATACAAGGATAGATAGATAGATAGATAGATAGATAGATAGATAGATAGATAGGAGATAGATAGACAGCTAGATAGATACACAATGAGATTATACATGGATAGATATAGATAGATAGATAGATAGATAGATAGATACACAATAAGATTATACATTGATAGAGATAGATAGATAGATAGATAGATAGATAGATAGATAGATAGATAGATAATACAAGGATAGATAGATAGATAGATAGATAGATAGATAGATAGATAGATAGAGACAGCTAGATAGATACACAATGAGATTATACATGGATAGAGATAGATAGATAGATAGATAGATAGATAGACAATGAGATTATACATGGATAGAGATAGATAGATAGATAGATAGATAGATAGATAGATAGATAGATAGATAGACAATGAGATTATACATGGATAGAGATAGATAGATAGATAGATAGATAGATAGATAGATAGATAGATAATACAAGGATAGATAGAGATGATACAAAAATATATAGATACACATTGAGACAGATTATACAAGAATAGATAGATAGATAGATAGATAGATAGATAGATAATACAAGGATAGAGATGATCGAAAAATATATAGATACACAGTGAGACAGATTATACAAGGATAGATAGATAGATAGATAGATAGATAGAACAAGGATAGATAGAGATGATACAAAAATATATAGATACACACTGAGACAGATTATACAAGGATAGATAGATAGATAGATAGATAATACAAGGATAGATAGAGATGATACAAAAATATATAGATACACACTGAGACAGATTATACAAGAATAGATAGATAGATAGATAGAGATAGATAGATAGATAGAGATAGATAGATAGATAGATAGATAGATAATACAAGGATAGAGATGATAGAAAAATATATAGATACACAGTGAGACAGATTATACAAAGATAGATAGATAGATAGATAGATAGATAGATAGAACAAGGATAGATAGAGATGATACAAAAATATATAGATACACACTGAGAGATTTTACAAGGATAGATAGATAGATAGATAGATAGATAGATAGATAGATAATACAAGGATAGATAGAGATGATACAAAAATATATAGATACACAGTGAGACAGATTATACAAGGATAGATAGATAGATAGATAGATAGATAGATAGATAGATAGATAGATAATACAAGGATAGATAAATAGATAGAGATCATACAAAAATACATAGATACACAGTGAGACAGATTATACAAGGATAGATAGATAGATAGATAGATAGATAGATAGATAGATAGATAGATAGATAGATAATACAAGGATAGATAGAGATGATACAAAAATATATAGATACACAGTGAGACAGATTATACAAGGATAGATAGATAGATAGATAGATAGATAGATAGATAGATAGATAGAACAAGGATAGATAGAGATGATAAAAAAATACATATATACACACCGAGACAAATAATACAAGGATAGATAGATAACACAAGGATAGATAGAGATGATACAAAATATACAGATACACACTGAGACAGAAAATACAAGGATAGATAGATAGATAGATAGATAGATAGATAGATAGATAGATAATACAAGGATAGATAAATAGATAGAGATCATACAAAAATACATAGATACACAGTGAGACAGATTATACAAGGATAGATAGATAGATAGATAGATAGATAGATAGATAGATAGATAGATAGATAGATAGATAGAGATAATACAAGGGTAGATAAATAGATAGAGATGATACAAAAATACATAGATACACACTAATACAGATTATACAAGGATAGTTACTAGACCAAGAGAGATGATCCAAAAATAGATAGATCGATATACAGAGAGACACTTGACAGATTATACAAAGATAGCTATAGAGAGATAGACAAATAGGATACAGAAATAGATTTACTGATCAATAGATGAGAATTAAGCAGGAGATTATGGCCCTCACAGAGCCAAACTGAGGAGACAGTTATGAGGGGAGGGGCCAAAAAGTTGACACTGACGCACATATCTGATTTTTTTTATAGGGGTCCGAAAACCTAGAACCCGCCCTCATAGATTGACAGATAAACCGATATATATCATTTTACTTTGCCGTTTCCTCTCTTACAGCACAGTACGGCCTGCGGAATCTCATTTGCCAGTGTCTGAAAGTCAAATGTTGTTAAAAAAATCAGTCCCTCTGTTGACAACATGGTAAGATAGCTGCGATTAGATAGACTGAGCTTGCCTTTAAGACACAAAGCATGCTGGGTTATCATTTGCATGTCCCAGGCCCTTGCCAGAGGCTTTAATCCAACATAGTCTGTAAAACTCAGTGTTTCCATTCCATGAAGATCCATACAGGTTTTATCAATTGATTAATCAAGGCTGTAGTGTATAGTTTACCAAACAAAGATTTGAAATAGATACAAGATTTTAAATAACATGTACAAAACCAGATCCAGCATTTCAGACTTTAAAAAAAGATCAACTTCTGCTGATGTAAAATGGACATGCATGAACACTGTACATTGCTGTGTGGTAGTAATATTACCGCAAACTTTCATACAGGCTGGGCATTACTATGTATCTGAACAGACAAGGAAAACCACAAGAAACGTGAAGCCAACTGCCCTCGACCTCACTATTCCACCTGATCTGCTGCCATCACGTATCTTTTCCACTCCTTGGCCTGTTTTATGACACTCCATTTTGCCTGTTGTCCTTTGCAATCCTGATCGGGCTCCTCATGCTGGGTACTTGGTAGTAAGTGTTTCAGCGAAGCCCTTGGTGACATTTGGCCGGAGGCTGCACCAAGGGTCATTAGGGTGAAATCCAATACTTGCTATTGTGGTACTCAGTGAGTACTATTCGGTTAATGAACAGGTCATTAGAAAGCCCTTTGTATGGGCCCCATACATATTCATATAACATCATTTAATGTATGGATTGGTGAAGTAGAGAAGGAGCAATAGCAATAGTAAGGAATTGGACAAGTGATAAATCTTGAAAGTTCAATGAGTAGGATAAGGTACAATGTTATGGAAGTAAAGCTTTATGCAGCGAGATACAACTTCAGATGTATTTTCTTATCAAATCAGTGGCAAGATTTTGGACTGTTATGGACGGGAGTGCTGGCATCTTTTAGTGGCCCATGGTGATATTTCATCACCCATTATCTTCAACGATAGACAGCAATAGTCAGATATGTTGACAGATAAGGTACAGGGGTTGATAGAGACAAGACAATTGTATAGAAAGGAAGACATTCCTGTGCTCTGGGGCATCTATTGAAAATTGGTGCAGCCCTGCCTCATTTACTGAAATAAATATGCTGAGTCCAGCAGTCGATATAAAGTGAAGGTTTTATTCACACGTTTATGGCAACGTTTCAACTCCTAAGAATTTTTCTCAAGCCTTAGGAGTTCAAACGTTGCCATAAACGTGTGAATAAAACCTTCGCTTTATTTCGAGTGCTGGACTCTGTATATTTATTTCATTATATGAAGAATTGGGTGGCGTCTTGGAGCCCTAGCACCAAGCGCAATCTAGTGCGGATTGGAAAATATTTATTGAAGTATACTACCTCATTTACTGACGTTAGAGGGCAGTCTGGGGGGCATTTGCACCTCCCCTGGTTGTGGATGTCGTCAGTGGAGGTTTGGGTACAAGCAGTCACTGACAGTGAATAAGATTCAATGTTAGTGTTATTATCTATCCGTGTGCAGAACTGCAGACTCCTTAGATGTGTCCAGTATGTTGTGCGCATCTTGGTCGCAGCTTTACATGCCAGGTTGAAACTGAGGTGGCAGGTGGCACAATCAGGAGGAGTACTCCAATGTTTTCCCATAGTGATTGATCCAGGACATTGCCCCAGGGAGGCTCTTTATAGATGAGTATTAAAATATAAAGCACCCTTGGGAAAGTAATGGTGGATTTCTCCCCATTCTCAAGCTATTTGGGTTTCCCCACCACATGGTTTGTTCTGTAGACCACACTTCCTAACTGGTACTTGCCAGTTTGGGGCCTCTGTACACATAGCAGCTAGCTCATCGGGCTTACGCACCAACATTGTGCATAGTGAACATTTACTGGGGTCTGAGGTGGACATTTTAATGATGATGTTCTGTGGACCTTCATAGACCTTGCCATGGACACTGGTGTTTTGTACAGACTATATGTCTAACCCTGGTTCATGGTACAGTCAGGGGTGTATCTTGTTTTTGTGCTGCCCTAGGCAGACATAATTCAGGCCCCCCCCCCCCCCCCAAACACGTTGCACACCTACGACATGCCCCATCACCCACGTTGTACACTCACGCTATTACACCCCCCATCACCCACATTGCACACACACTAAATGCCCCATTACATGTCACCATCACACTCATTTCATGCCCCCATCACCCCGACTAACTGGAAGGGGCTATAGCTTTCTGAACGGTGGGGGAGGAAGCGAAAACATTTCAAGCACCAGAAGTGGGGTTTTACAACATCTGGAAAAGTGCCGCCCTAGGCGAGTGCCTTGTGGAAGATACACTACTGGGTCCAGTGTGTGTGGGACCCGTGGTACCAGGGTCAGTAAAATCTGTACTGAAAGCATCTTGAAAATATGAATTTATTTTGAAGAGTAATTGTGTGTTCAGAACATACTGTAAAGCCCTGCATTCAAGTCTACTGATATTGCAATATAAAAAATAGGAAGATACAAATTAGGTAGAACCCTGCTGGCCTTGTATCCAGATTCTGGCAGTTCTGCTACCTGCGTGCAAGTTCTATTTTCATTGTGATCATTGAGCAAGAACAGAACGTTTGGAAAAAAAGCAGAGAATAGAAGGAACTACTTTGCAGAGGAGGTTTCACAACTTAAACTGCACAAGAACACAAAGCAATACACACAAAGCAATACATGAATTAACAGCATTAACTATAGCCGGTCCAGAGGTGACAAGGAGACAAGGCTAAAACAATGAGCATCTTATCACCTGAAACCTAAAGGAAAAATGGCTCTGTAGAATTCGAATGAATACATGTGTATTGGATTAAAACCTGTAACAAAGCATATTGTCAACTTTTACTTGTGATGTATAATATCTGACATAACCTTTGACATGTATCTTATTCGTTGCTGTTAAAAAAATAAAATAAAATCCTGAAAATAAAGAACAAATAAAAACCAAAACCTGTAAAAAACAAACAACTGAGTGCAAACAGTAAGAAATACTTTGATATAAGCGGCTTCCATGAAAAAAAGCTTAATCATAGATGTTCCCATATGTATCTAAATGGTGGGATTTCCCTGTTTTTTTTCCTGTAGAAATGTAATGCATTTGTTGGTTTTGGTTAATTTAAAATCTTATCAGCAGATTAGTTATAAAAAAAAAAAAGCATGTAAATGCAAGTAACAAAATGGTGTGTGGGGCTTCGGGGGACTGAGTGTACCTTTAACTGGTTGATCCTCTGATTTGGCCACCTTGAAGGTTGAAAGGTAGGAGTTAAAGAAAAACAAAAATACATTTTTGGATCTGTATTTGTAATTTTTATTATGTTGTAGTGGTCAAAAAAAAAAAGCACTATTTTTGGTTATGCAAACTAGTCTACCAATAGTAACAATTAATAATAATTAGTAACATTTTGTAAAATTAATAACAAAGGTTAGTATAATTTCCTTTCTTTAATTAAATTACACAACATGGCAAGTGATATGGTTTGTCATCCAGATTATTATATTTTGGAGACAAATTATATTGTAAGTGTTTTGTATTGATATTTGGAGATTTTGTACCTTATATGCCAATAAACCTGACTGAGCAGTGTATAAGAGGAAGTGAAATAGTATGATTGATTAGAGATGGTGAATGGTTTTACACTTTTCTCCTGCAATCCAATCTTGACTTTGGTTATTTTTATCCTGTATAAGTAAGATTGCAGCTTCAACTAGCTAAGCCTGTTTTAAAGTGTGAAAATGACTATTTACATTCAGAGGTGTGAAAGCTTCATCTGTCTGGGGGAAGGGGAAATAGGGCCCAAAACGGTCTCATAAAAACACCACAGCAGACTGATAGCCACAGGTACTGTTTAATATGGGGCATCACACACCTGTCTGCTTTAAAGATATATAAGTAGAGGAGTAGTGCCATGTTAGCCGTAGAGAAACAAGTAGGGTTAAAATGATACCATCTATTGGTTAACAGTTGCTAGGTCCCTTACCCAGGCATTAAAGATAAATTACACACAAAGTCAGTCAGATCTCATTAAACTACCACTTTAATACAGAAAGGGAGATCAAGTGCCTCTGTGGCTCAATGGAAACACCACTGTATATTAAGAACCACTTTATCACAAGGTTTACCTTCAATTTGGGAAAACTAGATGAACTGTAATTATATAGTACCAAAAACTAAAAATGTTATGTTAGAAAACACGAGGAATAGTGTGACACAAGCCCTCCAGTAGTGTGACACAATAGTGTGACACAAGCCCTCCAGTAGTGTGACACAATAGTGTGACACAAGTCCCCTGCATTCTAGATATTTCACCAGTAAAGTTGTGATGTATGTGGTAAATCTGCATGTGAAAGCAGCTGCATGTGTAGAACTGGCTGGTACATTGCATGTTAGTTAAACGTTGTATGCACTACTGGTTTGCACGCTGTATGTCCGCTCAATCAATCATACATGCAAGATCAGCACATGGGTTGAAGAAAAGGGTTCCGTTAGGGAGTTGCCGGCTCCACCTGGAGATATTTAGAAAAGTTCTCCAATAATACCTCAGGCTGTGTGGTGCTCCGTCCGTGCTGTGATAGCAGCAAAGTAATAGAAGTTAAGCAAGCGGATAGACATAGGCACTCACCAGTCCAAATGAGGTAAAATAGGTCGATTTATTGATGAAAAAAATATATAAATAAATTCCAATGTAACAAACAGGATGAATATGGTGGCATCGGTAGTGGGGAAGCAGGAAAACTGCCTGTCACCTCGGCCATTTTTTACCTGCCACATAAAACTTTTGCAGGCTGCTTTGCAGTCATTTGTGACCAGAAGGAGATCAGTTAACCAATCAAGTAGTGCATAGTTGCCAACATTGGCCATGTTTCCAGGGACACATATTTGTTCCACATGCTGCAGAAAGACCATGCAAAGTGCAGCCCAGCAGTATGTAGGATGGATATACGCACAGACACAAGCCAATTAATTCATCAGGGTGGAGATCTCATAGAACCTACCAGGATTAATTCATTGGATTGTGTCTGAGTGTATCCATCCTACATACTGCAGGGCTGCACTTTGCATGTTCTTTCTGCAGCATGTGGAACACAAATGTGTCCCAGGAAACATGGCCGATGTTGGCAACTATGGTAGTGGATCCCACAGAATGGTTGAATAGTCTTCTGGTTAGCATACCAAACTTTGTAAAAAAAATTGGCTGGTGGCAACCCTCATCAGTACACACAGCGCTAAATCTACATTTTTAGTTTGATACATCCAGATAATTTAATGTGTCGGATAATTGCACCTGGTGGGAGTTGTCTGTCAGTTTTCAGCTCCTGAGTCTTTATACACAGGTTGTGAGCACAACAAAGTGCAGACCGGTGCACATACCGCTAACCTCTAACGTTAGCCTTACACATTGGCATGAACGGCAATAGCACCATTTCTATAGATAAGCCCCATAGTACTGAATGACATCTCTGGTGCAGCTCTCCATCTGCTGATACCAACTCCCATAATGCTTTAGTATTCTAAGTGGGTGTCTATCCACAACAACTATGGGCCACCACTACCAATGGGAAAACAAATATGTGAAACTGAATTTTAATGTAAATACATTTATGAAAATAAAAAAAAATATTGTTCTTGTATAATTTTTTGAAATAAAACCAGGTATATACTGCAGGTATATTTTTATTATTATTTATATTTAACAGCTTTAAAAATACAGAATAAAATAGCATTTGTTTTCTACTATTATTCACAACATCTGGTCCAATATTACATATCTTTCTTAAATATAATTAAACGATAAATGAAAGCCATTTTAGAAAACAAAAAAACACTAAGTATGAAAAGGTTTTAAAAAATTGTAACAAATTACTTAACCTCTCCAGCCCCCCCCCCCCCCCCCCCCGAAACCATTTGTATGAGAAAAAAAATTCTAGAAGAATATCTATTCATGCATGAACAATTTCTTCCAGCAGTCCACAAGGTAAACTTACAACTTTCATTGAGCAAAGATCATTTCGTTTTCAACACAATATAATTTAAGGATTTTCTTTAAAATAGATATATCAGCGGAAAGCAAAACAAGTTACTGGTGCGAGAATTTGTAATGAGTACAAATGACTGAAATCATAAATAAAAAGGAATGTTATGAAATGGTTGTAAAGGCTCCATTTCCACAGATCAAGCAGTAGGCCTCCATTCTGTGTATATGTGAGCACTCAATGGGATTACGCTGCATGCTACACACAACACACTGACACCCGAGAAGGGTGAGCTCTCAAATTTAACCTGAGGTACAGTAAACAAAAATAAACTGTATTTTAGTTGCCTTCCCATAGATGCTGTGATGTAATAAACCCTGTACTTGAAATGGGCTCCCATCACCTAAACATACTGTAAATGCAGAAAATAAATAATGTATGTGGTAAAACCTGTTTATGGCATTATCTTGTAGTCTGATATGCAAATTACACATTTTCTAATGAAACTATTTAATTTGAATATTAAGCCAAAAGCGACATCATAACCCAGAGACCACACACACACATACTTAAAGACAGATTTTATGACGCAACATGTATTTTATTCTCTATACATGATGTTTAGCTGACAGAGTCCCTTTAAAAGCACACTGGTCAGAAACACAACATATCAAGAAGGCTGTAGTGATTTAATATACTGATTTGCTTGAATGGAGGCAGGAAATGGATGTTTCAAGGTAATACAAGGCTTTGTATCCAGCGCCTCTCTCTTTTTTTCTGTAATACTGTTTTACATTCTTCAGCATTCTATTCTACTGCTTTACAGTGTAGGCCCAAAAAACACAATAAAGAACCGAAGTTAAACAGTGCGGAATTACAAATACTAAACCATGCACTGTAGAGGAGCACGTCACTCCAATTGTGCGTATAACTGTGATCTCAGAGGCCCGGGGGCATCCTTTTAAAGGCAGCAAAGCAAAACTTAAATCAATGTCATTCTAGCTGTAAGGAATGATGGGTTTAGTCTTAAATTAAGAAAAAATAACAGTTAATTGTCATATGGTGGAAAACTTTAAAAAAAGATTTACTAATTAGTGGAATTTATCCATTAACTTGTAAATTGGGTTCCACAGCAAAAAATATTGGTGTATTCAAAACACGTTAACACTTTTGGTGAATCTCCCTTTATGATGTCAAGAACCAAAAGGACATAACTAATTTGCAGTTATGAAACTGCTACTGTCATTTCTACAAGGTGTTCAGAAAAGGCAGAAACCATTTTTAGTCAGTTTGTATAAAAAAACAAAACGTGTGACTGATGGCATAGAGCGTTGATAGCTAATTTTGGCACTGCCGATGTTTGGAAACTACATATCCCATGATGCTCAGTTAGTGGTAAGGCTGACAGAGCATCATGTGATATGTTGTCCCAAACCACCTGGCAAAGAGCCTAGGAATTTTGAACGGTGGCCTCGAAGGTTACAACAGACATAAGGAATTTGGGAGCTGAGGTTGTTCATCAGCGGTAGGACCATAGTTTAGAAAATTAGGTAACAAATAAATAAATCACACCCATAACCAAGTGAAACATTATTAAACATGGTAAAAACAGCAAATGCGATGGAGATGAAAATACTCTAGTGAGGAAATCCAGATTCCTCACAGCTAGGGTACAAAATGCATGCTACTCTGGCTTTTCTGAAACCAATGTTTCATACTATCGTAGGAATTACGTAACAGGGACACAGCAGACATCTGTGTAAGCTGAGCATGCTGCCTCTGGAATACTATGCCCGTAGGCCATGGATCATATTAACAATACAAACTTTCCCCTCAATATAAATAAGTGCCTTTACAACATGATATGGGCTGCAGGGCAAATCAGCCTCAGTGGAAGTGTTGTCTACTCAACGCATTCCACAATGGGGAAATTCCAGGGATGATTCAATGTATACAAGTAGAGTAGTCTCACCCATACAAACATATGTATATTTCTTTATATTTACATATACATACATACACAGAAGCATTATAGTCACACATGACACTGTCATGAGAATAATTAGGTTTCTCTCCCGCCTCTTACTGCTTGGATTGCAAACCAGAGGAGTTGAGAAAAGCTACTAAAAACAGCTATGAAAATACTGAGAAGTGTGTAAACCAAAACTACCATGTTGACAATATATATCTGTGTGTGTGAACATTTTCTTTTTTCAACCTTTCTTTGTTTTAATGGAATTTGCAAGGCTTAAAACACCTTTGTCAAAGGAGCCTGCACCTCCAAAGGGGTCAGTACCACTTTGCATACAGCTCACTAGTGAAACCATCAGTTCAACATATTAAATGTGTGATTACATGAATTGGAACCCATAAGGTCATGTTTTATCTAACTGGGCTTCTCAACACAAAATAGAGAAATACCTAATTGGAAATTAAATACAACGCCAATAGAGTACAATATAAATAGTAATAATATTAAATGGTTTATGGGTTCTTGAAATGAGGGTATCCGACCTAATTACAGTGCAATTAGCCTTGTTCTACACCTCAGTTCACTAAACACACAAACATTTATACAATTTCTGTATACATTTTTAAAAATCAAAATCAGTAGACTGTGACTGAACAGTAAAGGCAGCAAAAGATAATTAAATATGTCCTGATATTTGAATGACCGTATTGGACAGATGTATATATTTTTTCCAAAATAGTATAAGAAATAGGAAGGTGCGCTATGTTGACGCAGGAAGAAAAACTAACTTATCTCAAAGGTATTATAGAGCAGCTCACTGCTGTATGTTATGCGTCTTCACCAAATACCTCTAATGTCAATCTTCAGCGAGAGGCTATCCGTCTTATGCCATCGAGTCTGCCAATTATCATCTTTTATTATTTTAATTAAGTGAAGAAAACAGCCGTACAGGTAAAATAGTAAATCATATATTCAAACAATAAAAATAATTATTATTTTACTAATTTTACCTGTACTGCTGTTTTCTTCAGTCTGCTGCCGATACCTTCGGAGAATTGATGGCATCAGACGGATAACCTGTCACTGAAGATTCTGACACCAGTGGTATATGTTGAAGGTAAATAATATAGAGCAGTGGGCTGCTCGATAAAAAGTGAGGGGGTTTGGGGAGCTGAATATATATATATATATATATATATATATATATATATATACCCCATATCTGTATATGACATACTACACCATTTTAGGGTTTGTTTCTTTTTTTTCATATGCGGATATTTCTAGTTGATTTTGGATTGTCTCACACTGTATACGTGACAGGCTGCCATTAGAAGCCTTGGTGACAAATACAACGTTTCTCTTTAATTGGCCTAGTATGGGTTATCAAAGACACACATGGTCAAATGGAAGATGTCCAATTGGCTACTGAGAGACATGTTTTTTCGCTCCGTTTCACTATTTATGTTGAAGGAAGGCTAAATAACTGTGACCTGATCATGTGTGAAAACAAGGAGAAATGATGCAGACTAAATCTAAATGCTCAACCTCTTCCCCCCTCCAAAAAAACCTAGTGAATTTATTTTCACATAAAAATGTTAGTAATATTTCAAAGTAATTTGTATATACAGGTTTGGGTATATACAGGGATCCACTGAATAATCACACATTTTAGTACACATCGCTGAAAGAGGGATTTTCTTAAGGCAGATGAGCTATGTTTAAAGAATTGGCAGATGTCGGACATACAGGTAGCTCTTTAGCTGTGTGTTGAACTAAAAGACCCATAATTCTTTGCCAGTTTCTAAGCACAGATTTGGAGAGCATCATGGGAGTTGTAGTTCCAACTGCAAGCTACTCTTTCTCTGTACACACACACATGACTTATCAGTATGTATGGCTGATGGTTAAAGTACTAACGAGCACCACTTAGCAGATTTACTGGCCTATGAAGTATGTTGTAAGTAGAGCTTGAACCCTGATTGGGTAAGTAATGGCCCGCTATCTCTTGAGAGGAATTAGCAGAAACACGATATCTAAAGAACTGTAAAATAATTATTCCCAAGCTGAGAGGGAGGGAAAGAACCAAAGGGTGCCCATCAGTTGGCACAAATACCCGTTTAACCAGCCAGTGTTGAATTAAACACTTACATGTTAGATTGGCTTGCCATGCAGAGCTAAGGACCGGAGGATTGGGATTGGGTACAGGGGAAGGGAGGGAGGGGAAAAGTGCACAGAGTTTACGTATAAAGAGAAGATTTTGGGAGAGCTTAGGAAAGAACCTCATTTGTGGCACAATATTAAAAAAGAGGTGGAAGGGTTTGCAAAGCCCATAATACACCCTTTGTCTCAGCACTGGAATTATTGTATTTAAATATACAGAAACAAACAAAACACATCTGGTTCAAGGCTTGGTAAACTCGGCAAGAAATTGCAACAACAGGGTTACTGTACGATAAGATATAAACAGCAGTGGGGGGGGCCGGGGTTATACGGTGGGTTCAGACTCCTCCTCCTTCCTCCGGCTCTTGCTACCTCTCCGGAAAACTTTCCACTGGTATCCGGCAAATGTGGGGCTAATGGGAAGGTAGCTGAAACATTTATACTTCCGGAGAAAGTCCATTACAAACGGCAGGTCGTAGGAATCCATGCCCTCTATGGCAGAGCCTCCTTTACTCAGTCCACGTTTCCACTTACGGATGCCCCTTTCCTCTGGCGTCCCTGATAGGGTAGAAGGAGCACAAGCAGATGGATCTTTATTAACAAACTATAAATGTCAAAACTGCACAAAGGAACTTTATCAGACAATATATATATATATATATATAATCCAAAGCAAGTGCACTCAGCTTACAGTGAGGTTAAATTGCAAAAACTCATACAATGAGCCGGGTGCTGCGCTGTTCCATATACGTACATTCAAAACGAGAAAAAGAAAACACGCACACATGGGGCTTGATTAGATGAAACTCTTAGTCGAATATTTAGTACAAAAATCAATGTACAGTTATATATTGATTTTTGTACTAAATATTCGACTAAGAATTTCATCTACTTAAGCCCTGTGAGTGCGTGTTTCCTCTCTCTCGTTTTGGGTGCGTACATATATATATATATATATATATTATATTTTATTATTATGATGACACATTATTAAGCGAAAACTTTTTTTTCCCAGTTGAATTTTGCAGCATTTCCTACATAAAAATAAATAACGTTGACACAGTTTAAAGAGGGATTATACCCAGAGGATATAAAACAGATTGTCTCCGTTTAATGCGCAATAAAAAGCAGCGTCTCCCTTTGATTTGCAGGATTATGACATCACCAAACAGCAGACAGTGCAGACAGTGCTTCATGCGGCCTGGACGCTAACAGCAGGGCCGGCCTTAAGTGTTCCGGCACCCTGTGCGGGCTTCCCCCATGGCACCCCCCCCCCCCCCCGTCGCCCCCCCTATGTTTGTGTCTCTCTCCCTTCCCATGTTTGTCCCTTTCCTCTTCCTTGCCATGTCTGTCTCTCTCTCCCTCTGTTCTGTCTCTTTCCCCCCGTCCCCTGTTCTGTCTCTCTCTCTCTCCCCCAGTTCTGTCTTTACCCCCTGCCCCTTTTCTGTCTGTCTCTCTCCCACCCCTCCCCTGTTCTCTCTCTCCCCCCTCCCCCTGTTCTCTCTCTCTCTCCCCCCTCCCCCTGTTCTGTCTCTCTCCCCCTCCCCCTGTTCTGTCTCTCTCCCTCTCCCCCTCCCCCTGTTCTGTCTCTCTCCCCCCTAACCCCTGTTCTGTCTCTCTCTCCCCTAACCCCTGTTCTGTCTCTCTCTCCCCTAACCCCTGTTCTGTCTGTCTCTCCCCTAACCCCTGTTCTATCTGTCTCTCCCCTAACCCCTGTTCTGTCTGTCTCTCCCCTAACCCCTGTTCTGTCTGTCTCTCCCCTAACCCCTGTTCTGTCTGTCTCTCTCTCCCCTAACCCCTGTTCTGTCTGTCTCTCTCTCCCCTAACCCCTGTTCTGTCTGTCTCTCTCTCCCCTAACCCCTGTTCTGTCTGTCTCTCTCTCCCCTAACCCCTGTTCTGTCTCTCCCCCTAACCCCTGTTCTGTCTCACCCCCTAACCCCTGTTCTGTCTCACCCCCTAACCCCTGTTCTGTCTCTCCCCCTAACCCCTGTTCTGTCTCTCCCCCTAACCCCTGTTCTGTCTCTCCCCCTAACCCCTGTTCTGTCTCTCCCCCTAACCCCTGTTCTGTCTCTCTCCCACCCGGGAAGCAGAGCAGAGTCTGTATTACGGGGAGCCATGGGCAGCAAGAGAAGGTGCTGCTCGGCTCCCCATGCTTAATGCAAGCATGGGGAGCCGAGCAGCACTATCTCATGCTGCCCGGGGCTCCCCGTGAAGCAGACTCTGCTCTGCTTCCCGGGGTGGGGGCGGAGCAACACCGCTGTGCCGGTTAGCTCCGCCCCCTCCCCGGACCAAGCAGAGAATGCGGAGCAGAGGGCTGGTGAGGGGGGATCTTTTGATCTCCCCCAGCCAGTGCCACTACCGGCTTTTTTTTTTTTTTCTATCTACCGGCCGGGCGGGCGCCCCCCGGGGTGTTGCGCCCTGTGCGCTCGCACAGGTCGCACACCCCTAAGGCCGGCCCTGGCTAACAGCATGTCTTCCAGATATATTCCTCTCTTTGAATTTGGCTCTCATCATTCATATAACGTTACACATGCCTCATTACACCTACTTGAATGATACTGCTATCTAGCAATATTCACAAAGGTGTTTCTGTTTTCAAAAGTTGTACTACAGCCTTCATGACCTGCAAGGATCTGTATCATTGTAATATGAAAGTGTGACGTGCAGACCACATCTTCTACTAGGAGGTAATGATGATCTCACAGCTAGTAGATCTCTGAGTTGCATACCGCACTGAGTACTATCAAATGGTAGTTTTGCACTCTATAGTAAGGTTTTCAAACAGATTTATCTTCTAAATGGTGCATGGTAGGAGCCTGGATTCCTTTAAGTTCTCTTTGATCTATTTAGGAAGCACTAGGTTACCTCAGAATAGAAGTGTCCTGACCTATCATGAAGTGATCAGAGCCAGGAACACGCAAGCAGGGATCCGATCAGGGTGTCTTTAGACCCTGTCGGTCCCTGTCGACATCCCACGATACTTCGTGACGTCACGTGTCACGGGGATGCCAGAAATGTAGTGGACGCTCAAAGTGGCCTCATATGACACTGGGGATCCCGCTGTGAGTCCCTGCAGCGGGATCCACAGTACAGCTCATCGCAGGGAGCCGCGATGAGCTGTTTAATGTAGGATGTTTTATGCCATCCTACAAGCCTCTGGGCACTAAAAAGTAGAATGGCATATAACATCCTACAAGCGGGAAGGGGTTAATATAAATTACATTACTATCCTAAGTTATGCCTTTAAGAATGCTAAATCCTACCAGAACATGTAACATAACTTTCCCATGCACCAACAATTATTCTAATCTGGGGCAGATTCAAACGGAATGCCCTTTCCGTGACTTACCTGGAATAGTGTTATCCAAAATAAAAGCAACACAGCCGCCCACAAACATGGCTGTTGTCAAAAGCACGTTTAACACTTGATCGATCTCTACAATACCTGCGAGGGGAAAAAGATCACAAAAATGTTTACCTCCAACCACAAACAGAGATATAGGGCATCAGACGTGACATGCAGTGCTAGGAGGCCATAGATTTTGATTGTGGAAAGCTAGCAAAACCAGAGATCCTAGTTATTGAGCCCTGCCGAGAGTTGTGACACAGGTTTATAAGGTAAATGGAACATGGGATAGACAAGGGGCAATCAAAAAATAGAAGGCTAAAAAATAAGGAACCGAGAAAACAGAACTGGGGTGATGAATGCAAATTAAATGGCTGCCTTGCCCACTAAGTGCCAGTTATATAGACACTATATATCATGGCTAGTTTTCTATAGGATTTACACTCACTGGTTTATGAACAAACAAGTTGCATATATCGGGGTCTATTTACTAAAAAAAAAAAAACCGTGGTGAAATGTCAAGTAAACTGAAGAGTTAGGCATTAAAAGCAGAGTTGGAAACATTTTCCAGCTTGTATATCTTTCTAGCTCTAGTGCCTGCTTCACGCAGTCTGCTTTTTAGCAGACAGACTCCACTCAACAGGCTTTTTAGTCATTACTGGGAACATGGTGATGGTAACATTCATTCATAGTAACAGTAGTGGTGGCTATTTACATGATGCAATTCAGAGCCGTCATTAGCATCAAGCTGATTAGTCCAATTTGCCCCAGAATCCCTCTCTAGAAATCACTAACTCACCATGGAGTTTCTATAATTGGTACTTACCTGTGACAAGTGGATTCTCTTTTAGATAACTTGGAAGAACAAGGCCAAAGAAAATGGAGAAGCCCAAGACAAAGAGGTTCCGGGAAGAGTTCAGATCCACAAACTGGAGATTGGAGAGACCCACAGCAGTGATCATTCCTACAAACAGAAGAACTAATTATGAATCACCTCATTGACATAGCTTGCAAAGCCACACGGTTACACAGGAACATAACACCACACTGCCTGTAGTTTGCTGTTTAAGTACATCTGTAGTACTGGGATTGAATTTATGTCTACAGGAAAAAGCTTGACTACTACAATGAATGTCTGTGGATGACACATGAACTTCAATAAGTTACTAAACCATAGACAGCAGTCACTCTATCAACTAAATCTAATACAAGAACAGTGAGTGATAAAAGTTATATTAAAGTTATATAAGGATTATAATAATCGTAACTTCCCCTGAATGTCAGGAAAAAGTAACATCCTCCTGGACGTAATTGAAAACCAGAGAATATCTGAACATACCCTTCCTAGTTAACTAATTATTATTATTACAAAATACAGCTCATTGTAAACATGACTTGCTTCCACAAAAGAAGAAAATCTGTCCGGCAAAGTAACAACTGTCAAAGCTCCATATGCAAAGGATTTTGCCTTTATCATTTAAAAAATCAAAACACAAAATAGGAAAGGTTATGTGTAGAGGAAACATTAACAAAGTATGGTTTGCATACAGGGTGGAGTCATGTGTGATATAAGTGGCAGCTGTACGACCAGGAAGTAATTTGGTACAAATAGGCCTGAAGACCCTGCACAGGTTCACGGACTGACCTTATGGTTCAACACGATTCTAGTGTAATATTGTAAACTTACCAAATAGGGTGCAAAACAGGGCTCCAAGAACAGGATCAGGCAGAGAGGCAAACAGTGCACTGAATTTCCCAATCATGCCAAGGAGTAACATGAAGGCGGCTCCATACTGGATAACTCTGCGACTGGCAACCTAAAAAGAGACATCCAGATGTGTGAGAGAGAGATAGAAGGGAAAGAGGAACTGTGAAAAGTGGTCTGCTGTGGTATTAGAAAGCTCTGCTTCCTAATGCAATCTATCTACAAATGTGAGCAATTTTTAATCTACTGACAGAGAGGCCAGTACAAGGTTCCTTTATAAAACTATAAGCCATGTTCCAGCCCATTTGTTTCTTCAAAATCGCCTTCTCAATAAGGGTTGAAAACCCCAAATTTAACAAAAATAGTTGAATTTTGGAAAGTTCAATTTCTGATTTTAAAGCTTTCAAATTGAACTAAAAAAAATATATGGGCTCCGTGAGGCCAGCTAACTGCCCTGTTGCCCCCACATAAATTTGGCCCTTATCCTCAGTTGGGGCAGTGGGTTATCTTGAATATTGGGACCAGAGATATTTTGGATAACAGATCATTTTCCCCAGTAAGATATATTAAACCATTTAGCACCCATAAAATACAGTTGTACCAATGTAAATACTATATAGAGCAAATAAATCCCTTTTACTGGAATGTAGCGGTGATGTGAGACATCACTAGGAACCTGCATCAGACCTGCACACTTAACATGTATTTCCCTTTGAATCTGGGGGGAATTTGTACATGCATGGAAAGGCTATATAACAGCTTAAGGGGCTTGGACACTGAATACACTGTTGTGTGCTTGTATTCTGACAGGTGTGTGTGGAATTTGCAACTTGTGGTGAAAACCTAAAAGATTTTTTGGATAACCGATCATTTTGGCCAACGGATTATTGAATACGTAAACTCAACCGGTATTTCTAGTCACAGTGGCCAGTGATCTTCATTGCTCACCCTCCTGGCACAAAGTGTTTTTTTTTTACAGGTATCATTGATTTTAAATATTCGTTCTGTCTTACCTGGGCAAGGTAAAGGTGAGGGGGTAGGTAGGGCATTTCATATGTTTAAATGGATTTATGGGGCACTTGAGCATTTATTTTAGTTGATTTAGTGGTCAGTGTCATTGTGCCGGCCCCTGGCGCTCATTCTTCTTAAAGTAGGGCTAAGGGCATTGCACCGGCCCCTGTCCCATATATATTTTTTTCCTTCATGTGGCCAGCAGGCAATATTTTCACAATAGCCAAAATCCTCCGAACATGAGCTCCCACTGTTTGGGTGAACCAACCTAACCTAAGGGATCTGTCCTGGGTCCTTTTCTTTTTAATTTGTTTATGAATAATCTCCCAGTGGCCATGGCTTTGTCTCGGTGTTTGTCTGCTTGTCTCCTGCTTTTGTCCCCCCCCCCCAAAAAAAAAACTCCCACAGAAATATTCTTAATGTATAACTCCAATGTAATGCCAAATCACATAACATTTTCTGAGGGCTACAGATAACATAATACATTACATTACCATTTATTTATACATCGCCAACAATTTACTTAGCGCTAGGTACAGAGCATAGAAGGGAACTGCATACTAAATTAGACAAACTAGAACAGACTGGTACATGAGGTAGAGAGCCCTGCTCGCAAGCTTACAATCTAGAGGGAATGGGGTACATAAGACACATAAGGGATTGAAGAGGTAAGAGGGATCGAAGTTGTAGTAACAGTAGTGTGAATGGGTGACACTAGGATGGATAGGCCAAGGATGAATTGTGTGTTCCAGCTAGGTGGGATCAGCTAGAGGTAAAGTGACCGGTATTCTAGTGGCTTTGGTAGTAAGCCTCTCTAAAGAGATGGGTTTTGAGGGACTTTTTAAAGTTTGAAAAGGAGGGAGAGAGCTGGATGCTCTAAGGAAGGGAGTTCCAGAGAGGGGGGGGGCAGCTCGGGCGAAATCTTGAAGAGGTGAGAAGCGGTGATGGAGTTGGAGGAGAGTTTTAGTCCCATTGAAGAGCGTAAAGGTCGTGCATGGAGGTTTCGGTTAACAAGGGAGGCAATGTACGGAGGGGCGGAGGAGTTCAGGGCATTGTAGGTTAAAGACAGAATTATAGATAAATATATATATCCTGCTGGCCTCTGAACAGGCCTAATTTTCAAAAAAATCTACAAATACAATTTAATATAGCATGATACATTTTTTTAAAAAACCTCTTCAGTAAACTTTGTGATCAATGATCATGTTCTTAGCTGAAGAAAAAAAAAATCATACAATATTTTGATTCAATGTTAAACCTCTGTCAATAGATGGCGCTATAAGCATTCTGCATAATGGAATGTCATGTAACCTCAGCACACACAATTTAGCATCACGCTGTTTCAGAGAAAATGGTGGTGCAATCCTATTGTAGCATGAGGCAATACGTCAGTATGGCAGAGACAGACAGTCAGTCTATAAATAATATACAGACAAGGGGCCGGTGATACGCAACATTCAGTAAAGTCAGGAAGTTTCTTTGACTGATGTTGGGAGGCTGGAAGATTCAATTAACAAGCTGTCAAAAAATAAATATATATCTTCCAATTGGTATTCGCCTCCAGGTTACAGAAATAACACTATGATCACTGGGCCTCCACACAAGTAGAGAGCTAATAACAGCTACAAAATGCTTGACAATCCTGAATAATAAAGTAATACCATTCCAGTATTAGCATCATATTAGTATTTCTTTAATGAGTAGAGTTTAAAACATAAAAGCCTGACACTATTTGTATCGCCCAGTACGTAATTGTAAACTTCTTCTTCACCTCCTACTTACAATTAAGCATTAGACTGTATGAAATGTATCAAGCTTTCATATCATTAAACTCATTACCATGGAGTAAATCCGTCCATACTGATAACGCTGGTATTGTTATCCTTATTATTGGCATGCTATAACAGAATGGTGGCATCCCATAACGGAATGGCATCCCGTAACAGAATGGCATCCCGTAACAGAATGGTGGCAGCCCGTAACGGAATGGCAGCCCGTAACGGAATGGCAGCCCGTAACAGAATGGCATCCCGTAACAGAATGGCATCCCGTAACAGAATGGTGGCATCCCGTAACGGAATGGCAGCCCGTAACGGAATGGCAGCCCGTAACGGAATGGCAGCCCGTAACGGAATGGCAGCCCGTAACGGAATGGCAGCCCGTAACGGAATGGCAGCCCGTAACGGAATGGCAGCCCGTAACGGAATGGCAGCCCGTAACGGAATGGCAGCCCATAACGGAATGGCAGCCCATAACGGAATGGCAGCCTATAACAGAATGGCAGCCTATAACAGAATGGCATGTTGCCTTACACAATAAGTAGTTGTAAAACAACATAAACTATAAAACAAGCTTGTGTTAATCCAACCTGGTATAATGTACTAAGTCTAGATTTAACCAGATTACTTTAAATATTCCTGTGCATATCATGAGGTGAGGTTACCTTTGTTATACCCAGCACTCCAATGTTGGGACTAGATGATGTGGAGCCATTCCCAGTACCAAATACGCCATCCAGCACACAGGACAGACCTTCAATGAATATTCCCCTGTAACATGCAGAAGAGAATGCACTGCATTAGAACATGTCTTGAGGGGTGGGAGGGACTATCAATCCTTCCCTATGATAATTGATTCAAAATCAACATGTGGTGTTTCATTATGCAGCAAGTCCTGGCTGCACCCTGCACCCTGGGATATTAGAAATGAGTGTGTATAGGCCACATGCTTGTGACTAGAAGTAATGGTATTAGAAAGATAAAGTCTGCGAAGCACTTAGAAGCATAGTGTCATTGGATAGCGCTGTGGAATATGATGTCGCATCATTAAACAAATTACATGATTTTTTTTTAGTGAAAAGACCCCAATTGTGGATAAGTTGCAACTATTATAAAGATTTCAAATGTATATAAGAAACTTTTTTGTGTTCAATAAATTAAAAGTTTGCTTACCTGTTGATAGCATGGATAGGAGGTGGCGGTGCACAGGAGAGGCGTGCACAGGCGTAGTAATCCCCAATAGATTCTATGATACTTGCTACAACAGCGCTGAGCATACCGATTACCCCAGCCGCGGACACAGTTGGGAGACCCCACTGAACTGTGAGCCGAAGGGAAAAAAAATAACAAGGGATCTGTGTTAAGTGTGTAAAGATGAAGTCTTGTGGAAGCTCAAAGAAAACAAATGGACATGTTATCTTCTCCATCTGGCCTTCAGCTCTCACTAGTACAAATGAACATGCTATCGCTGCTTCCTTCAGCTTCTTATTGAAGTAGATTTTAAAATACAAGTATACATATATGTATTACAAAATGATCAGCAGCAGGGCCAAGGATAGGCGAAGGGTTGTACTAGATAGGCTTAGTAATTTAGTTTGAAAAAAAGACCTATGTTATTTTAATATAGGTTCTTATGAAGACCTGGTAATGGTTGGACCTGCAAAACCAAGTTCATCCTGTTGGTGGCAGTGATAAATATGATTCTGGTTCCATCCGGGTTAGAAGCACTTATCTCATTAGGAGAAATGAAAACAAAGGACAGGTGTAGCAAAAAGATATGTTTAACTGAAACAATGCATAAAGTGCAGGCATTTTAGAATGAAATGCTTTAGTGATGGAATGCAATTAAAGTACCTTATATAGCTCTCTTTATTCCAAATGACTATATTAGACATGTTGAATCTTGGCTCAGACGGGTCAGATCTTCCTTTAGCTGAACCAAGCTGAATTAAGATCTGACCCAAGGTCCTAAAACAAAGCCTGCCCCCCGAAAGAATATAAGGAGTACAGAGGGCTCAATAAAGGGTAGAATTTTTATATTATTTCATTAACAGATTTCATTACAGCCCATCTGTGCTTAATGAAATCTTTCAATCAGACATAAGTCCATGGTTCTGTACAGTTGTCCTTTAAGTCAGTGGAGATAATATGATTACCGTCTAGCTCCTGACTAGCGGAATATCATGAGAGCCGTAGTCCACAGACGCAAGATGGCCAAAGACGATTCTAGCCCCATACATGACATTGTGTTGGAGTAGCACTGTATATAGCCTAGGGCACCAGCAATCTAGTAAATTATAAGATATGATGAATATAATGGTATCTTACGAAAGCCCTTCTTATAATTTGTGTGGGTAGAGTATGTGAGAAAGAAGAAAATTACAGCTAAACACAAACACCCCAGAAATGTAAAAACAGCCCATGTCACCAAGTGAAAGACAAGGTCACAAGGTCATTTCACTAAGGGGGTTAATAATGTAATTGTGGGTTTTAGCATATGTGAAAACTAATATGTTTACCCATTTTTAAAACATTTTTTGAATACTTTTGTTTGTTTTTCACCACAACATCTTTTAAAACCTGCCAGTTCCACATTATCCTATAGATGTGCAAGTACATTGTTAATACCCCAAAAATATATTCTAATCTAGCCATTTCCTTTTCCACCTTTGGATCAGTGAACTTACTAAATATAAATAGCAGAACTTCTCAGTGCATGTGACCTCTTTATCGAACATAGCTGGGACTGTAGCAAAGTCATTTACAATTTAAACAAATCTGTGAAATATGGTTAGACCTGTTTTGTATTTAACCCCTTAACCCATTTTAGACGTATATATACGTCCTGCAATACATGGTCCTTGAGGACCATGAGTACTTATATATACACATCATGAGTGTAAATGTAGCGTTGTGCTCCTTAGCAACATTACACATTACACTTAGGGGGGGAAAAGCTAACCCTAGATCTAGTCTTAGGGTTACAATAAGGGTTAGTACAAGGGTTAGATTAAGGGGTGTGGTCGATTTAGGGTTAAGGTTGGGCTCAAAAGGTCAATGTAGGAGAAAATGGTTAGGAAACAAAAAAAAGCTAGTATCGGTTATTGCCCTACTACTTGAAATGAAAAAAAAAAAACAGAAAAAAAATGGAAACATTGTTATTTCCAAGCTCAGGAAAAATATTAGAAACTATATAGATGGGTTATTTTTTACAGTTTGTAATTGTGTTAAAAAAAAAAAAAATCAGGTCAATGTTAGAAAAAGTCTTTTTGCAGAAAGCCCCATCTGTCCTTTAAAAAAAAAAGATCTATAATGTGTGTGGGTGTACTGAGCACGAAGAAACAAATCACAGTTAAGCAAACATATGACAAAAATAATGGAATTCTTGTCTTCAAGATATATTACATGCAGCATAGAAGTCTAAGGGGTTAAGGAAAAAACATCACATTCAAAGGGTAAGTTTCACCATTTTGCACATCCCCGATTGATTTCCCAGAAGGCTCTTTACCTGAAGAACTGACTAAGAACGGAGGTGTAAGAGCTTACTGGAAAGGTATTTCAGAAATGCAGGTTACTCTTATATAACACATATAATACACACGGGAGCAAAAAGGTGGCTCAGTTTATTCACAGGTAAATAGAGGTTGCCTAGCAACAGCACAAATGAGGAATCTTAAAATAAAACTCAAGATAAAAAATACCCGGACATAATATAAGTCGCTATCACATAAAACATATTTTTCCCAATTTATTGTGTGACTTACAAAAATAATAATAATAATAATTCCCTCCCCCCGGGTGGTCAGGAAGACATTTAACAAATTGAGGGAATGTACAATGTTACCTTGGTTTACACAAGAATCCATTTCCTAGAATGATGCGTCCTGACACCTCGAAAACACAAGGAACGTAAATCCCTGTGTACACTGCTCTAATGGAGGGAAAGGGCTGCGTGAAAATCCCGAGCCACGAATGGGGGATTAAACGCTGTAATGGGAAAAGTACAAAGTGATTTCTAAAAGAATGAGTCTGCAGATCCTCTTTTTTTCCAGCAAAGCCCCTAGTCTGCCAGAGGAAGCCCACCATGCACCTGTCCTACAGTGCACCGCTGGCCCCCTCCGGTATCAAAGGGGTTAAAAAAAAAAACACACAGGTGTGTCAGAGCAGTGTACACAGAGTGCTAGCTAATGGAAACACATTCATCAACCCCCACTGCTACCACGGGGGGTGTTACAGAAAGGCTTTGTGTACTTGAAGGACAACATGCTACATTTCATGTATATGGAAATAAAAACAGATCACCATGGGAAGAGTAGTTGAAGCATTTGATGTTAGTGGAGGCTTCTTGTTATCATTATAGCCGATGTGGAGAACATGTACTAGTCTAGCTGGCACTGTCAGGTGATGCTGTGATGGTAAGTGTGTTTGCTCTCGCTGTGTTTGGCTAGTTAAAATTACCCACAATGCCTGTGTGGCTGACTGAACTGGATTTGCTGACAGGACAAGTCCTAGCCTGGTGGGGAAGCCTTGGGGACGGGATTTGGGAACACCGGCTCAATGTACAGGTTTTTAAAGATATCAAATCTCTGTGCGTTAGCAAACTGGTTTAGAACCTGTGTACTCAAACAAGAAAAGCTTCAAAGATATTAAACTACAAGGAGGGGATGGCTGATGGTGAGAACTATTTCCAGTGCACGTTTTGTTCTATAGGAGTCAGTGTACTAAAGTCATATAGAAACCAGATGCTTTACTGTATACTCGCTTTAGAAAGCGTAGAAATCCCTACTACTCTGTCAAACTGAGGGATACCTCAGGAGAGTCTTGAAAATCAACAGTGTGTGACATCATTTGGGTCTTTAAAGGGAACGTATCAGCTAAACATCGTTTTCACTGTGCATATAGAGAAAAAAAGATTGAAAATGTGTTCGCAAAATTAGGAGACAAATGTATCTGTAGAGTCTCCTGCTTATGGCATCACTTGTGGTTTAATATGCAAATTAACTGGTCTTCAATGGGAAGTGTATCATTTGCATATTAGGCCACAGGTGATGTCATAAGCATGAGACTCCACAGACACATTTATTTCCTAATTTAGGCAGCACAATGAGTAGCTCATTTTCAAATCAATTTTGAATCCCAATATAATAAATATTGACGTGGTTCAGTCACTTTGAGGCAATCCGAGTGACCACGTTGCAGTCACAATGAGGTCAATGGTTGAAACTGTATCAGTCAATGAATTTGTAACAAAATCCATGTACTCGTTAGAATACCCCAGAAATATCTACTCGCTAATGCTAAGTGGCAAAGGTTTGGGGGTTTGTTACAGAGTTGGCAAATGGTGCCATACTGTGTGGTAGTAATGTTACAAGTGCCTATCTGATGCCTGGATGCACCATTACTATTTCCATTGCCAACGCTTACCTTATCTTAAGAAGTTTGTGAACATAGAAACATAGAATGTGTCGGCAGATAAGAACCATTCGGTCTATCTATTCTGCCCAATTTTTCTGAATACTTTTATTAGTCCCCCATTCCCGGTCTTATAGCTAGGATAGCCTTGTGTCTATCCCACGCATGCTTAAAATCCTTGACTGTGTTTACCTCTACCACTTCCGCTGGAAAGCTATTCCATACATCCACTACCCTCTCAGTAAAGTAATACTTCCTGATATTATCTTTAAATCGTTGCCCCTCTAATTTAAGACTATGTCTATGACATATGACTATGTTTTAAATATACTCTCTTCCTTTACTGTGTTGATTCCCTTTATGTAGAGGACATTATTACCCAGGGTCTATCTATATATTGAACAAACAGCATTACTGTTTTGTGAATCAAGTAATATGTAAGTTCCTACTGATTTCTTGAGAGAATCCCACTCACACATATTATAGCATTGGACGGCACATGGGAGAAGCTCTAAACCTGTTCTACAGATATGTATGTTTGTATTGGCTTATGGAAATGGAGGTGTGGTTATAAAAGTCAGAGTTCATGGTGCACAAAAATACTTACAAGGGTAGGGAACTTTAAACCAAGGGGCTACAGTCAACACCCCTTGTCTGGCATCAGTACGTGCATAATACCCGTACTTTGTGTTATCCGGAGGAAAAACATCGGTCACCGTGAAAATAAAACAGAGCAGCCAGGATACCAGGATCGCCATGATTATCTGAAAAACGACAATGACGGTGTTATAATACAGGCATCTAAAAAAAAAAAACAGAGGTGCTCCCAGAGGCTTAGAAATAAATCAGAATGTAACCATATCAATACCAGAGCTATTTGACTAATTTCCAGTACAAAGTAACCTTGTTTTGAAGGAAAATTCTAGCATTTTTCATATAACTGTTGTTCACACAGCACATTGGAGCACTGTTTAGACAATATTTCCCAGCATGCTCAACTAGCATTCTACTGCAGACCACTGTAAGCGGTAGAAAGCAATAAATACAGTTTTTAAAAATCACATGTTAAGCACTAGATTAGCTACCTCTTTATTCTGCTGGCCTGTTCAAGCTCTACCATGTACACAAAGGTGAGGAAAAATTAACAAAAATATATACCCCGGGTCCTTCCCTTGTACAGTTTGCTGTGCAACTCACCGGGAACATCTTAAAAAGCTGAAATTTGTAGGCCGTCCAGCCTTTTTTGGATTTATAGACTGGAAGAGGCAGCTTGACATTTCTGGCATACTGAGAGAACAGTAGGACCAGGAAAATGGTTCTGTTGGAAACAAAGAAATAGCGATGTGAGAGGGATGATGAGTAATGGAAAAGTCCCAGGCACCGGGCAAATACTGCATTCAATACAAAATGTTTAATTCCTATGTCAAGGTTGGATTAACGGTCTTAAGCAGCGCGGTCAGCGGAGCAAATATTCTGTGAAGTCAGAGTTTAACTTCTGTAAGTCTGAACAGTGTATGCATGGTGCCAGATTAACACATTAATACAGCAGCATGTGCCAAGAGAGAGAATTAAACGAAACGATCCGGGAGAAATCTACAACCTGCTGATATTTTCAGATATCTAACATTTAAAGGCACCTTTTCTACTGTTCTGTTATTTGTATCCTAAACAGGCGTTCGTCTCAAACACTTTCTCAGTTGCTACCATTTTATATAGGATATAAAATGGATCTTCGCATAACTCCTCCCACTTCTAATTAAATGCATTTGTGTGCATGTTCAGCCATTTTTTGAGGGAGATATTTTTGTATGCGGTCCTGCAGAATTCATGTATTCCATGGGAAAGCAATTATTTATTCAAGGTCGTGTGGAATTCAATCTTTGATTAATTAAAGGAACACTGCACTTTTTTTAAAAAATCCTTGCCTCCTTGAAGGAAGCAATGGTTAAAAAAAACATGTCCCGCTAGTTTGGTGTAAACCTGACGTGTATCTTCATAGATATACGCGGGTGTACTATCTGCGGTGTCACGCTTGTGAGACACAGCAGTGCCTGGATGTCGCGGATTGACGCTGAATGCATGTGAGGATAAACTGGCAGCTACTTTTGATGGTACACGCCAGTTTATCCTCTGACCGTCAGCTTCCATGGAAGCAGGCAGCCGACTGGTCGGCGACCGGCTCTCTCTGCTAGCGCAATGAGAGCCCATTGTTTTTGCATGAGATCAGCAGGGGGACCTAGTTATTAAAAGTACCTGCCAGTTTATCCTCACACTATAGTGAATGAGTGTGAGTGGATTCAATTACTTCTTACATGGTTACCTATCCACCACAATACTGCACTATAATTGTTTTCTTTTTGTGTTCTATTCTCACATATGAATTCACCCTGGAAACCTTCCCACAGAAAGACTTAACGACATACAATTTAAGTATACACCATTATTTGTTTGATACCTCACAAGTGAGTACACTTTAGGACTAGATGTGTTACAATACATCTCTTACCTTTTTGTTTAATATAGTTTTGTATGCGCTACAGATAGATGACTTGCCTTTTTTTAAGGTGGTAGGGCAATTTTAATTGGTGATGTAAGACGGTTATATTAACTGTGAGCATTTAACAGCTAGGACTTACAGCATGGCAATGCCCCAGTGCTTCCCAGCTCTCTCTCCAGCAGCCTGGAACCCGGAGAGACCAATGAGGGACACAGTAGGAGTGATGGTCAGTGGTCCGATATACCGCAGTAAGGCTCCAGGGAGCCCAAGAAAGCCAATAACCACTTCAATTAGTGATGACATGATGATGGCTCCTTGAATCTAAATAGAAATTGTGAAACAAGAAATAAATGAATGATCATCAGATACTAGGCCTCAGTAGGACTGCCATTCTACCTACTTGTAATGTTCAGATTTCTCCCAATTAGTATTAAACTATTTTACTGGAATAGTATAGCGGAATGGGGCCATTTAATAATACTCTGCACCTTTTGGTCTAGAAATGATGGCCAACATGTAAAACTGTTAAACATTAAACGGCTGATGACTAAAGTTGCTGATGCAGTTTTAATGCACCAATTTATTTGCTTTACTGGCAAAGTGAAGTGACAAGTATATTGCCCCCAGTTACCTTTACTTACACTTACAAGTTAAAAAAAAAGGCCTATGTTGTGTGGGGTTAAAATAAATGACTTTTGTGATCAAGTGTAATCATGTCGTAGTTCACATTCCAAAATACAAATGCTCTCCTCCATTGGTTCCAAACATCAAATGCGAGTGTTCAAATCTATGCGAGTGTTCACTCATCTAACCACAATTGGAAAGATATTGAATTAAGGTAGACAAGGTTCTCAGTTACAGTCAGCGATCAGACTGCATGCTTCTAGGGCCACTGAAATTTTCACTTTTACTCCTATTGTAGACAACTGAAAACAAATGCTTACTGGTTCCTGAAAGGTAATCTGATCCCTAAGCATACGTCTGTAGCAAAATAATATATAGATAAAGAGAAAAAAATAGGTTTTAAAAGTCACCCCTTTATTACATCATCATGTGGCGAGACATGAAAATTATTCCCATTCAAGTAGTTTAATTGCAAAAAACCACACGGCAGATGTCACAACAGGAATACTTCAAAACCATGTTTTCTCTTGAGCTATACTGTTTTGGTGAAAGGTTAAGTATTAACTTAAGAGACACTGTAATGTACTTACTAGCAGACATGGGCAAGCCTCTTCAAATATCTGTTTTGGAAGATGTTAAATGGGGCAGCTTTTAGCCTGTTAGTAACCATACCTCTCGTATTCTTGGGTACCATATTTGTTCAGTGTGTAGCAGCTCGGTTCCATTAGTGAAGGATAAATCTGCAAGACAAGCAGTGTTCGGCATAAAAGATATTCACAAACAGCCTGATGACAAACTTCTGACGAGTATTACCAAGTCAGTATTGTACAAGGATGCCACCACGAGTGACCACTTCATTTTATTTATGGACACTTGGAAAACCAAGTATCATCTGTGGCTGTAATTAGTGTAGACCAGTATGCAGTCCGCTTCTGGACTGGGAAATGGGTTTTACCACGCGGAACTGACGTTTGCATCTTTAGAAGTACCCCATGCAACAAGCAATGGGTTTTACCACCCCAAATAAGAGGGAGATCTACAAACTAATTTTAAAGGGATAACATCATCTTAATATTGTTTTTAAAGTGGTTTCCAGCTATCTTGGTTTTGGGATTACGAGGAGTCCTTCGGACACTCAAAGAGAGTATTGTTTTTTATTTATATTGTTCTGCGTTTATATTTGTGCTATTAAATATTTACTGGGAGTGTAAAGAATGAGAAATAATACAAGCAAACACATCCGTTAAGAAAGTTTTAAATGTATCTCTGGTGTCTACTATTTATGACAGCTCCTTGTTGCAAAATATTACTTTTTTTCCCCCACTGAATGTACGCCATTTGTATATTAAGCCATACAGTGATGTCATATATAGGAGACACCAGACAGTAAGTCTCATGCTTTATGCATTAGCTTGCAACTCTGATAATGCAATGTGCACATGATTTCTTTTTCTCCATATTCACATTGTAAACGACATTTAGGTGATTAAGCACACACGGGTGCAAGTTGTCCTTTTGCACAATAGGGCTATTTTTGGAAGCGGTTATATTCAGGAAACAGAGCAAATCTTGAATCTGCTTCATGGGATAACATCAAACACAAAATAAAAAGTCATAATAAACTCAATCTCTTGGTAAGACTTTTAGCTACCATGCCAAATATTTTAAAAGAAACAAAAATAAATAAAACGTTGAAGTACTTTTTATATTCTAACTAAAGAATTCCCTAAACATCCTAAGTTTTGTGAAACCACAGGTCCTCATCCAATTGTCAGAAACGTACAAAAAGTCTATACTCCAAAAGTGCAACACAGAAATACAGATTTGCTGCCAGTTTAAAGATCCATTCTTTTTCTCAGTGTGTGTAGAGGCAAAGATGTTTATTGAGCATTGGATGCTCTAATTCAAAAACTATAAATGTGTCCTTTATGAGTAAAATGGGAAGACAACAGCAGGATTGCTTTATGGCTGCTGCAAACAGATAGTACATTACAGCATTGAGTTTTGTGACCTGATGACAAATGACATCATCAATGGATTTGACAGGACCTCAACAAGTAAACCGCTATGGTCTACAACAGTGATGGCTAATATTGGCACTGCATATGTTTGGGAACATGTCCCACAATGCTCAGTCAGTTCGTCAGCCTTGGCTGGCACACTGCTGATGTTTTGGATCTACATGTCACGTGATCTCAGTCAGCTCTAAAGCAATACTTAAGGGTTTAAGGCTGGCTGAGCATCATGTGACAGGTAGCTCCCAAACATCTGCAGTTCCAAGGTTAGCCATCACTGGCCTACAAGTTGTTGTGCAGGAGGTTAAGAAACAGTGAAGAAATCCTAAATTATAAATACAAACGGTAATCTAATAGAGTAGCCAACTGGCAAAAAATTCTGATGTAAATTCTGAGGTAAGCTGGCACTGACCTATAGTGTGAGACTTTACTCACTCCACTGGAAGAGAACTCCAGGAATCTCCTACTATTGCTGTCAAAGCAAGCTCGACAGATTGTACTAATAGGTTTAACTCGCCAGCTACTGGTGATTTACAGCGGCCAATCTCAGTCAGTCCTTATCCAAACACAAAGTATGGCTGAGGATTACTGGAGCAGTAACAAAGCAACGTCAATGAAACAAAGCAGGAGGTATACCTGTTAACTAAAACCTACAAAAGGTGCAAAGCCAGAAGCTGCTGACAGTGCATCCATTTACTAAACAGGCAACGGTGAAGTGAACTGACAAGTGAACTGCAAACACCAGGCATTAATAATCAAGTTGAAAAGATAGGCAACTTGGAGAATTTCATGAAAACCTGGATAATAATGTATGATTCTTGCAGCTAATTTTTAGTTATTAAACATTAGCAAAGAAATGAAGAGTAACTAGAGTTTAAAGCATTTTTAGAAGATTTTACACGTACTATGTGATTACACAGTGGGAAGTCTGTCCTATCATTCTGAAACACTAGTAATTAGACACGGTGCAGAGACGCACAACAATATGACTGAATATATTCTGATGGTCGAGAATTAATGAAAATTTCCATTTAGAAATTCTCTGGAGTACTTCTTAATTCAAGGCACACCCTTGTTATCTTTATCCGTGCTCCAATTATTTTTCCCAAACAAAACAGTATGTGCATTGGGATGGTACAGAAGGTCTCGTTCCACAGGCTGTACACCTATTGCAATCTAATTGATGACATTAGGAATCACAGCTCAGATATAATACTCCTCCACCTAGAGGAGACTGTGTAAATGTGCTTCTCCTGCAGCTACTGGACTACATATGCCATCATCCACATACAACCTATAGTAGACCATATAATGCACCCACATTTTTCATAAGTATTGCGAAATAAAATGGCACAGTGGGCAGACTGCATCATAAAGCTTAGCTTGTGCCTTCCTTAAGAGCCTGATCTACATTCAGAGTATGGGCCTGCATTCCATTTAACTCTCCACAAGAGGGTCCTCTCAGCTGCTCTGGTACCCGCAGGTTAATGCACATTTGTAAATGTTATTCTACCCATCATATGGTTAAATCGTCTGGAGGCGATTATGTGCATTCTTTGTACAAAAGTGCCCCCACCCCGAGAGGTAGAAGGGATTAGCGGCCTGGCACCTAGGAAAATAATCCCGGGTCAGTCTCACGCCACTTACTTTGAAAACTTGTGCTTGCCCAGCTAGTAACACACCCAACAATACAAAAGAGAGGAGAGGCTCACGTGAACCAGATTTGGATTAACATTTCAATGGGAGTCAGGTAGGGGAATTTGTACCTGTAGCGTTACATTTCCACTTCTCAAGGGATAGGATGGCACGAGCTGGAGCAAGGAACGCAAAAGCGCTAGCCTGGAACAAGGGTAACCTGCAAAGACGCAACAAAGCGCGACAAGTTAATTCAATACAAAATAACAGACCCAACACAAACTGTGCTTGACAGCATGAAAGAACACTAGACGTATACACTAAAATGCTTACAAAACAATTAGTTTTGTGGATAATAGATCAACATACAGATATAGTGGTAAAAACGTTAAAGCTTGAAAAAGCAGCGTTAATTGTTAAAGATACATGCTTTATCCACCAACTGGACCGTGGCTGCTTGCCATCTAGTGAGGAACTCTAATTCACTCCTAGTAACAGAGGCGATCGTAACTAGATTTCATAGGCTGTTACAGGCCTGCTATCTTAAAAATATTGATTTTTTTTTTTTTTCCAAATTCCCAAAACATTTCAAATTTCCTTTACTTCTGTTCAGTCTTTAGCATGTCTGGGAATGTAGTATTTGAATTATTATGCTAAGAAACTGGTACCTATTGAGCATTCATCTGCATATACTTCTATGCCTTTGACATCTCAGACAGCAGAGAGGGTCAGCATGTGTCATTCCCTGAGGGGTCAGAAAGACGTGACAGGTTCCCTTTAAGACATCTTTAGAGAATGGCCATTAAATTTGACTATGAGCTAGTCCCAAACACCGCAGTGTGACTTAAAGTCTCTTCAAGCTTTTCCACATATGGGCAATTGAGTAATATGCGGTTACATTTGTGAAATGTTTCTCCAATACTCTGTTTTATGTGATGCTTTCTTTGACTCTTACACAAACACATATAAAGTACAGTGTTAACCTCTATGTCTTTATTAAAACACACACACACAGCTCACCTGCACCCAAATGTTGTCTGAAGCAAGGTAGTGATTCCAACACAGAAGAAAATAGTCCCAATGAGCTGGCTGGTGGCCCACTGGTCAAAACCCACACACATGGCTTCAGCAAGCAGGAATGGGACGGCTACTGTCCCACTGAAACAGGTCAGGTAGTGCTGGTAAAAAGAGAGCAGAATTAAGGACATGGTAGCAAATTAAAATATTCCACACAACGAACAGGATCCTTCATAAAAAAAATAAAGAAATTCTACTCATAGTCCATACACGGTGGTTCAGATCTAGTTTATTAATGAATTAGACATATTACATCCCCTACCAGTCAAAAGGGGTACCTTAAATAATGCCAAAACTTGGTGCCAGTGATTTTGTATATATCCAAGACAATCAGCAAAGCAGAACATAAAAGCAAATGCTTAAGACAATTTGCAAAACTAATGTTGATAAGCAGCTCATGAGTGAGCCCTAGTTTTCGTGAACCGTGTTTAGTGTTTGCTCCTATGTTCTTCCGTGTACTGTTTTTGGTTCATAGACTACAATAAGGAAGAATTCTTTAATGATGGCTAATGCTATTCTTTGTTGATTATTAATAAAACAAGGGGGGAAAAAGAATCCATACATTAAAAAGCACATTATTATAGGCTGTTATAGCCCTGACTCTGGTCCAAAGGATAATTTGATCTAACAGTCACTTTAAAGTAAAATGTAGTCTTTATTAATTGCATTGGGATACTAGGGTAAACTAACAAACAGCCAAACGCTGACAGCCACCTAACACATTTATACAGTTATCCGTTATATATGTATCAAAATAGAGATAAAGGTAGCAGCGTGAAATACATTGGTTAATCAGCCGCTTCATCCCTATGTGACATTCTTGCAGACTAGGTTTTTTTTATAAACTCTGATTAAGAGCTACGTGGGAGCAAAGATAAAAATATATTTTTTAACAGAGAGGAAGGAGATGTACGTGACTAATTAATTACTAAACTACTCTGATATTGAAGCGTTGCATGCAGAAATAAAGTCGCCTTAATATTCAAAACGTATCCAATTCCCTGTGTTCATTCACAAGGTCACAGACCCGTCAGTGCCTTGGGCTCCTGAAGGGGGCTGGATGCCAGCCTCTTCTCAGACTATGGACCTTGGCCTGGGGAAGGGTTACAAAAGACTATGATCACTGATAAGGCCAGGGACTAATATAAGTATTCAGATTTTATGGGAAGACTAGATGGGCTAAATGGTTTTTACCTGCTGGCGCATTCTAGGTCTCTGAACCCTCTTCTTATGATCTAGAGTAGCGTTGCCTGACAATTTAATGTGGAGGGCCACATGTTATGCAGGAGCATTTCATGAGGTAATATAATTGATTTACAGTTTTGTATAGCATTGGGGCTGTAGAAACACTTCGGGGCAACATGCGGCCTATGGGCAGTCACTCTAACTTCCATTATCTAGAGCAGGGCTCGACAAACCCCAGGCGCCAGGTCGCCATGGCGACCAGGAAATGAGACCTGGCGCCTGGGTGAAGTTACCATCCCTGTCCCCTTGCCGCTGCCATCCGATGTTTTTTTCTTTTTTCGGAGCGCGAGGGGGTAAAGTCTGTGCGTATAGCACAGACTGCCAGCTCCGCCCCCTCGCGCAACATGTGTCTGAGTGCCGGGTGTCGTCACGTGACATCCTGGCACTCAGCAGGCCGATGAGTGAGGACATGCTGCAGCACGGATGTCCCCCTCCCCTACAATGAGGTAAAGCAGCAGGGAGGGGGGACACATCAAGAAAAGACTGTGTGAGGTGGATGTGTGTTTGTATATATGTGTATATGTAAAGTAGGTGTGTGTGAGGTGTTTGTATATATGTGTATATGTAAAGTAGGTGTGTGTGAGGTGTTTGTATATATGTGTATATGTAAAGTAGGTGTGTGTGAGGTGTTTGGATATATGTGTATATGTAAAGTAGGTGTGTGTGAAGTGTTTGGATATATGGGTATATCAGGGCTCGACAAACCCCGGGCGCCAGGTCGCCATGGCGACCAGGAAATCAGACCTGGCGCCCAGGTATCGTGAGCCCCGCATGGTGCCTTGGCAATAGGATTTTTTTTCTTCTTCTCTTTAATCTATCGGTGCGCGAGGGAGCAGAGTGAGTGCACCGGCTGCACAGACTTCGTGCTCCGCCCCCTCGCGCACCGATCACCGGGGAGCTCAGCAGGAAAGCAAAGCTGCTCTCTGCCACTGGGCTGGAACACGCGCCCCCACCCCCCTCCCTGCATTGAGGCTGGAACGCAACCCCCTCTCTCCCCCCCCCCCCCCCCCCTCCATTGATGTGTTATAGCAGGGAGGGGGGACATTAATAGGTGAGCTTTTTTTTTTTTTCTTTTCTTCAAAAAAACAGAAAACCCTGCTGCCGTGTGTGTGTGTGTGTATATATATATATGTGTGTGTGACTGGATGTGTATGTGTGTGTGTATATATGTGTGTGACTGGATGTGTATGTGTGTGTATATATGTGTCTGACTAGATGTGTTTGTGTGTATATATGTGTGTGACTAGATGTGTTTGTGTGTATATATGTGTGTGACTGGATGTGTATGTGTATGTGTGTGTGTGTGTATATATATATATATATATATATATATATATGTGTCTGGATGTGTTTGTGTGTATATATGTGTCTGGATGTGTTTGTGTGTATATATGTGTCTGGATGTGTTTGTGTGTATATGTGTCTGACTGGATGTGTTTGTGTGTATATGTGTCTGACTGGATGTGTTTGTGTGTGTATATGTGTCTGACTGGATGTGTTTGTGTGTATATATGTGCCTGACTGGATGTGTGTGTGTATATATATGTCTGACTGGATGTGTCTGACTGTGTGTGTATGTATGTGACTGACTGGATGTGTATGTATATGTATTAAAACAAGGTGTAGCGGGTTTCGCACTCAGAAGTGGAGGGTGCACGGAGAGGATTTTCACCCTGGTACTCCAAATTAGAATAAATTATCCTTTATTCTGTATGTATATGTGATGGACTATGTGTCTGTGTGTGTATATATGTGACTGACTGACTGTGTGTCTGTCTGTGACTGCGTGTGTTTATGTGCTGTTGTCTGGCTCCTAGATATTTTAGCTGGCTCCTAAATCTCAGATACATTTGTCAAGCCCTGGGGTATATGTAAAGTAGGTGTGTGTGAGGTGTTTGGATATATGGGTATATGTAAAGTAGGTGTGTGTGAGGTGTTTGGATATATGTGTATATGTAAAGTAGGTGTGTGTGAGGTGTTTGGATATATGTGTATATGTAAAGTAGGTGTGTGTGAGGTGTTTGGATATATGGGTATATGTAAAGTAGGTGTGTGTGAGGTGTTTGGATATATGTGTATATGTAAAGTAGGTGTGTGTGAGGTGTTTGGATATATGTGTATATGTAAAGTAGGTGTGTGTGAGGTGTTTGGATATATGTGGATATGTAAAGTAGGTGTGTGAGGTGTTTGTATTTATGTGCATATGTAAAGTAGATGTGTGTGAGGTGTTTGGATATATGTGTATATGTAAAGTAGGTGTGTGTGTATATATGTGAAGAAGCCGTGTGTGTTTATGAATTGCGTGTATGCTTGCGTGATTGTCTGGCTCCTAAATTTTTTGGCTGGCTCCTAAAATCTAATTAGATTTGTCAAGCCCTGATCTAGAGGGTTAGAAAATGGCTCTTCTTGGCAAAGCACACAAGTAATTTGTAATGAAAAAAAATCATTAAACGGGACATCTAAAAAAACATGGCTCCCAAAAACAATTCCTAGTATATTACAGTAAGATGCCTTAATTTGTGTAGGAAAGAAAATACAATTTCATTATAGTCTGTTTCTTTAAGAAAAAGGTTGTGCTTCAAAACTACAAGGGATGGAAAGCTTTGAGGAATGGTGATCATCATATTGGAATGGGCCTTTCGTATTCCTTCATGTACATCGGTCTGTCGCTCCCAGGCTGCTTTTCTATAACATTTGATTTATGGATATGCTTTTTACACACTTAGGCCTCCAACTGGTGACCGTAAGTAGACAGATCCCGCCAATATCCCAAAGTTCAAAGAGCGGTGTGTGAAATCGTTATTAAACACAGTGAGGTTCACTGCAGTTTATTAAATCATGCTGTACATTGGACTCATTGATTAATAATTAGCAGAGTTTCAATGTCATTTATCTTGAAGCACAGAATCAGCCATACTGCGGTTCTAACCTCCACTCCCACTATCCAGTCAATGCTCCCTACAGACATACACCTGCTTCCAATGTATAGAAGGGAGTGTCTTCATTTTTTCTCTATTAAACCCTACTAATCTTTCCCCTATTTTCCAAATTTATAAAACAAAATCGATATGTTTTGGGAATATCGCCATCTACACCGCTCACCCCATTTAACCCTGCCATTATCTGGTCTAACTCTACTCTTCATTTATTTATATGGCTGGACACATGTTGTGGATCTAGCCATCATCTAGTATAGAGCAAGTTTCCAAGCAACCTATTACACACTGACCTTGTGTATAAACTATACCCCAGTTCATTTTAGATTGCAAGCTCATTTGACCCCTCTCAACAGGTGTAATGAGAATGGACAGGGGTGAATTAGCATGCCCTGTAGGATGGTACCTACTGAAGCTTTCCATTATATTTTATACTTTTTCCCAGTCACAAAAGAGAGCTCTCCATTAGCATATCAGACTACTCTCACACATCAGGGGAGACTAGGCCAGACCCAAAATGTATAGCAAGTCTCCTTCGCACAAAGAACCCACAGATGTACGTTTAAGCCTCTTATAGGCTTAAATGTTTATGTCAACGTATACATTTTATTGGTCATTGCACAGTGTGGTCTTTAAATAAAAGATTAAACTAATGCAAGCCACTGCCAAAGTGCAAGGTATATACCAACAGCTAGTGAGATGACTGGAATGCCAGGGATGTCTTACCTGTAATCCCAGGAAAATGCAAAGATACCACGGAGGTACATCCTCTACTGTATAGATCATGTCCATCCTCTGCCGGTCAAAACTTCCAATGCTATCCAGTGTCTCTGCCAGAGAGCTCTGTATGGGACAAAATGGAGAGCAGATTAAGATTGCTGCAAAGAATGCATTACTGTAATACTGAGGACACATAATAACTAATTCGGCCATTTTAGGACACGTTTACACTGCACAATACTCCGATAATTTGTCACTTGTTAGATTGTAAGCTCGTTGCGCTTGCTGCTTACTTTTCTGTGTACTTGCCCAGTAACATGCATGCAAACAGATGCAAATTGATTTAGACAGATGCACAGCTAATGGCTATTGTGTATTTGCTAATCCTGGGCTTCTTCCGTCTGTATTTAGGGACGTTTTGCATAAACCTCAGAATGTTCCAGCACACGCCTTTCCTTTACATTTACTTTATTATTTTTTTTACTTCACAATGCAACGTTTGTTATCCACTCACTTGCCTGTCTACCCATAAACTCACCAATAAATGTGCGTTATCACCTCACTTGTCCTAAATGCATCTTAGAATCACCTAACCAACACGAACTGATGGCTGATGTAAGTTGGAGACCTTAAATAACCTTATCTGACCTGATTAAGGAATTCTGTTCTGATTAAGACTCTTGGCGGTGTGCACAAAAAGGATTAGGAGATGTTTGGCTTTCGACCCCTCTGGATGCTGTACCTCAGGCTATAGGCTTTCAAGATGCACAAACTAAATTAGAAGCTAGGTGAAAATACCAAGAAGCCTGTTGAGCGTTAAAAGTAGGTCAGTGATTTCTTTATGGATTTTATTTCACTCTATTCTGCAAAAAATACTTTAAATATATAGATTAAATGAACAAAGAGAGACTCAGGTTCCCATTAGCAAATGGGCTGCATGTCTAATATTACAAAACGCCCTCTGAACCACCTCACCCTTTGTATATAAATGTAAAAAAGTCTATTTAATTGGAGATTAATACTGGCATATCTGTCTTGCGTGCTTAAATCATTATTTAATGCAGGTATGAGATTTTGACAACAGGGAGTCCTGTGGCTGGAGGGGTGCCCAGCCATGTCAGTGACCTTAAAACTTAGCAACCTAGTCAGCGATTAAGTAACTTAAAAAAATATTTGCTTTTGCCACATTAGCCCTATTATTACCAAATCAGAAGAGTACATACAACACATTAACAGATGGCTGTGGCAGAATTACAAACAATCAAATTGTTTAAAAGACTTAACCTTAGCAGGTATTAAAGGTAAAAATCCAGGTGTAGACACCTCATCCACTGTAATTATACCTCCCAGACTTTCTCTCCTTGTAATTCAATCTGCTCTCAAGTCAGAACCCATCATTCTATAAACCCAGCAGCGTTCTGTAGCCATACCCTGACATCACATGGCTCTGAAGTGGCAGAGAACATGGTGCCTGCTTCTAGACCAGGGATGTCAAACTGCAGCTCAACATATACTTATGGCCTCTCCCATAATACTCTGCCAACTAACAGGCTCCGAGGAAAGAATGGAAGATGTAGTCCCCTAGCTTCTTTGATGTCATGCCCTTGACTCCATTAAGTATGTCAAAGCCGGCATTCTCCCTGCTAAACCCAGGAACTGGCACAGATAAAATTCCATGCAGATCTGCCATAACAGGTAGTACAGTGGAGAAGAAGTTTGCACACTACCAGAGATATTTTGAATCATTAGCTGATCCACGTTCGGGAGCTCAAAGAACACTAATTGCCACACATAAGAGTCGCTCACTCCCTACAATATGAATTTCTGCAAATCATCATACTCTAACCTCACACGGTCGCCCTGGTGATGGATGGTCCAAGACGCAGACACACAGGTCAAGACGCATGTCACCATGCCAACCCCACCAAGTGTTAAACCCACCTTCCTACCAGGAATGTGGGGACCTTTCTGTGAGGAGCCATGGCCAACACTGACTACTTGGGGAACCTTGACTGCCCTTATTGCCATCTTTAGATTTTTGGGATACTATTTACTTTTGTATGGACACTGCATTCTCCAAAATTGGAGCTAATTGTACTGTAGTAATATATTTTCACGAACATGTTTGTGTACATTGAGGGTTTCCCTGACCAGTTTTGCTCATTTCAGAGCCAGTTATGTCACTAAAATAGGCTGTTATTGCACAATCCAGGCCTGAATGTCCTCACCCTCTGGTGGCATTCGTCGCAGCAGGATGGAGACAAAGGCAAAGGTGCTTTTAACTACCTCCTTACATCAGGGCTTGACAAATTTAATTTGATTCTAGGAGCCAGCAAAAATTTTTAGGAGCCAGACAATCACGCAAACATACACGCAATTCATAAACACACACACCAACCCACTTCACATATACACCACACACACACCAACCCACTTCACATATACACCACACACACACCAACCCACTTCACATATACACACACACACCATATACATACACACACACCCCCCCCCCCACTTCACATATACACCCCCCCCCACTTCACATATACACCCCCCCCCACTTCACATATACACCCCCCCCCCCACTTCACATACACCTCACACACATACACACCTCACACATACAAAAGTTGATTTTTTCCCACCTGTCTCAAGTTGTGAGTGCTGGGTGTCGTCACTTGTCAACCCAACACTCATCCGAAATAGCAAGGAAGAACGGCTGCAGCACGAATGTTCCTTCCCTGCTGCCTTACCTCATTGCAGGGCTGGGGAACATTCGTGCTGCAGCCGTTCTTCCTTGCTATTTCGGATGAGTGCTGGGTTGACAAGTGACGACACCCAGCACTCACACGCGCTGCGCGAGGGGGCGGAGCTTGCCGTCTCTGCGATCCGCACAGACTTCTCACCCTCGCGCTGCAAAAATCCACGAACACACGAACGGCAGCAGCAAGGGGTTCATGTAGGAAACGGCACCCGGGCGCCAGGCTTAATTTCCAGGTCGCCATGGCGACCTGGCGCCCGGGGTTTGTCGAGCCCTGCCTTACATTACTAACTATATGCATGGTGTGCGGCCCTCCACATTAACACATTGGACAACAAATGATTAAATGAACAGTCAAGTCAAGAAAGATATATCAGGAAGTTCTCTCTCAGTCAAAGTCCATGACTACTCCGTTGTAGAAAGTTTGACTTCGACAAGTCATCATGGGCATCTGTAGTTTGTAGTTTTGGAAAGTTGAGATAATATACTTTTTTGTGGTGAGCGAAGCGTTTAAGAGGTGAACCATAAAGTAGGATGTATCTAAACGTACACATTTATTATTATAATACATAGAATATCAATATAAATGCTAGACAAAAAATAAAAATCAATTAACGTCCTAGATGAAGCAGACAAAAACATCACATTCTTTAATTCAAAGCAATGATTTCAGGTTAACTCCTGAATCACCGGTATACAGGGCCAGACTGGCCCACCGGGATAAACCCTGGTGAGTGCAATCTGTGTGTTGGGGTAAGCGCTGGGGAAAGTCCTGTTGTGAGTGCAATGTGTGTGCTGAGGTAATATATAATAATATATCCACCCAGTATGTACACAAGGTTATATGCCACATACCACCCTGATATATAACCCCGCACAGGGCAATTCATATAACTTTGTGTACATACTGGGGTCTATGTATTGTCCTGTGCATGGGGTGTATATCAGGGCAGTGTGTGAGATATAAGCTTGTGTACAAACTGGCGGTACATATTGCCCTAGGCAGAGATATATATCATCTTATCTCTAAATAATATACTTTTCAGATGTGCTAAAATGCATGGATTCCCCTTTAATGAACAAAAAAAAATGATGTTATGCTACGGGGATGGTATTCAATTTTTTCCAGGGCTGGTTTTTATTCCCAGTCTGGCCTTGCCCGTATAAAGCAAATTCAGCTAAGTTTTAACTGGATCTTCGTTACCAGGAGCATGTTATCTTCAGGAAGAAAAAGATATAAACAAATTTTAAAAAATACATTTAAAAAACGAGAAAATGTTTGGAATGTCTTTGACTGAGTATTTCCTACTCCTGGAGTGTCACATGTCTAAGACAATAATAAAACATGGACCATAACTAGCAAGTCAGTGGAGTGTACAAGAGGTTACATCCTGTGACTTGATTGCACAATGTTAACATACACAGCACTCATCCACCTCATATAAAGTTCCTCCCCACCCTGTGCCTCCCACCCCCCCCCCCCCCCCACCCCCCATGTTGGTTTACAATTCTTGTATATATATGTTTTTCTTATTTTCCAAATAATGTTACAGTTATGGAAACTGTGGCCCTGCTGTGCCAGGAGCATTCCTACTGTTTGTCCCCGTTCCCCTTTTTTTCCCACTTTCTGTATCCCTTTTCATCCACCCCTGAATTTGCAAAAAGTATCAATAAAAACTGATTTAAAAAAAAAAAAAAACACACACACATACACAGCACTCATAACTAGGAACAAAACAGCCAAGTGCAATTGTGCAATTTACATGAACTGGCCTTTTTTTTACTTGCATAAGTGTATCAGAACACATCAGTAATGTAAGAATACAAAGGGGGCTTTGTATTATTACATTAGAAAATAAAAACAAATTTGTCATGGGAACCACTGCCACCACACACCGCCTGTTTGACTCGTTACTATGTTCCATCTCCCCGTTTAACCTGTTCCAAAAAGGCTAATCACTCTGTCCCCACTTTGCCCCACAGACTGAACCATCCCCGGGTCCAGGAGCTACTTTTCCTACACACTTTGCCGGTACAGTCTGTTACGGTGTAGCAGTGACACCCAGGAGGAGGGACCCTTGTTGCAAGATCACCTCTTGGGAAGTACTTTGTGGTGTTCACCCTGACAAATATGTACCCGAAGGTTGAGCCCAGGGTAATGTTTTGCCAGGGGTTTGTGCGGCACAAGTACAACCTAGAGGTAACCAGGAATGGGTTGCTGGAGTACTCTAAGCAGCACAGGAGACAAGACAGACTGGAACTGGTTGATGATATCAATAGGCTGAGAACACGCAAAGTTGAGGAGCAAGCCAGGGAATCGAGGCAGGCAGAAGTCAAGCAAAGTCAAAATCAGGCTGAGGATTTGAGGCAGGCGGAGATCAAATGAAGTCAAGGTACTATCCGGGGTCGATGCAGGCAGAGATCAAAAACAGAGTCAAAGAACAAGCCAAGGGTCAGTATCAGGAGTCAGACAAAATGTAACAATAGCCCAAAAACAGAGAGAACTCTTTGCACAGGCAACTAGAAAACGAATGAACAGGTGAATAAATATAGGAAGTAATTAGCATAGACCAATGGAGAAGGAGATGGGTGTGTCAGGAGGGAGGAACAGGAAAAACAAAAAGAATACAGAACACTAAAATATATATGCATATATATTCCAATAGAAGAGGATCCCAAGTGATAGAAAGTAAAACCGAAAATAAAACAAAAATGAATGCATCTATTTGAAGTCTGTATAGAGAGCAAACAGACTCCAAAAACATGGCCACCGTAGATGAAAAGTGTCTCCAGAAGTCACTGGTGACTTCCTGACTCCAAAAACATGGCTGCTGCAACAACATGAGAGCTATGACGGCGTGAGGAAGGAGGTGACAAGCGATGTGAGGGGATCAGGTGAGTGACACAGTCAGAGCTGGGTAGGCGCATCTGTCATTGGTCTATTTGACCAAACCACCAAACGGCCCCGGCGTCATTCACACAGCTACTGGCCAGTCGTTTAAATGTCCACTCTAACTCGCCTACTAATTGGCTGTTCCAAATACTGGGGAAGCGATAATTTCCTAACCCATCAAACTAACCCCAGTTCTCCGACCCAGGGATATTCTGCTGCCCATGTATCCCAAATGATGACATAACCCTTTCTCTGACTCAGTTCTGTTCAGAAGAGAGACTCTCGGGCGTCCTGAAACGCTCTCCCGCCCATCAGCAAGGTAGGCTCAACGGGGACTGGTCGAAAATCAAGTAGGCAGGGTTCACAGTGTTTGCCCAGACCAAAGCTATGCACCGTAGTTGCCCTTTATACTGGTGCCAGAGTTAAAAAGGTCCTGTATTAAAGGGATTATAGGGACAAAAGCACTCACCCTACCTGAAGATTAGGCGCTCCTTTCCTCAGCCTTATGCTGATCGGTCACCAGGTTTGATTAAATCACCCATTGTACTCAGTTAAACGGTTTATAGTTTTATTGTTTGATCAATAAAGATAAAGATGTAAACAGTATAAAATTACCATTAAAACATGCAATACATATTCTTCTTGTTTAACCTCTATGCTGGATCTACTTTTGGAGTGTGATTGGGTGCTGCCATTTTGTGATAGTGTTTTAGGGTGCCACCCACCCAGTAACTTTACAGCACCAGTATCTCACTATGGGGCTTGGCTCACAAATTGCAGTCTATAAGTCTGAATTCTGACCATAGACTTTCATTGAGGAATGGGAAGATAATGATAACAATTACATCACAAGGGGAAAAAGTTATGATCCCATTTGATCAGGTCAATCTCCTTTCTCTTGTGTTGGAAGACCGGTAAGTCCTGCCCACTAATGATCCAGTAGCCAGTAAGAGAGCAGGGGTGTATCTTATGACATCATCCTGCAGGCTCTGCCCACAGTTGTAAAATGAGACTTGCTGGAAGATTTTGGAGAATGTTGCATCATGGGTAAAATTCTCAAAATGGATGCAGGAGATAGACACCTAATTTAATTTTTACTTTTATATGCAATTTATTCAAACAATTAATTTGTTTTCAATGCAAAAGTGATCTAGTTACATCTTATGTAAGTGGTAGTGACCCTTTATTAGCAGAGGTGTTAATCGACATCCTGGCTAATAAAATCTTGTTTTGCGAGATGAATGATTCACTCATATTTTATAGTGGAAAATGTGTAAATGAACCCATGATCCTTTGATTGCTTTGAAGATTTTCCCAAATGAATCCCTGCATAATACTGCAAAGCTACAATTAAATTCCCACATAAGCACAAGTGAGTCAATTAGTGGATCCATTATTTGGATCAACATACCTTTGCTAATAGGAGATCCTTAAACAGTGGCTTGTTGAAAGCTTTTAAAGGGACGGTCACCTACACATTGTTTATATTGTGAAGGTGAGAATAAAAAAATTGAAAACCAAGTATACACTATGTTAACGGAATTGACTATGCATAATTCACCTGCTATTATTTTACAGATTAGATTGGTGTGTCTACTTTTATTCATGTAGAAAATGGTATAAAAATTTGTGACAGAGCAGTGTCTGTTATATGCAAAATTTGGGCTGGAAAACCAATTATTATATTGGGGAAAGTACTACATGCAGGATAGAGGAATTTCCTTGTATTTCATTTTGTTTGTTTTGTTTTTTAAAGAACGTTGTGTTTTCACCAAATTACAGGGTGGCATTCCTTCATAGAGGTTATATCTTTTGAAATGGTCCTGTGATGAATTTGGACATGGTGGTCAATGGCAGTAAACTTTAGCATAAGACATCTTGCCCCCATCTCATCTACTTTCTAATATTCCTAAAAGATTACAGTTTAAAAACATAACTAGATTATGTACAGAGGCAGATACTGGCATTGCTCAAACTAGTGCGTTGTCTAATAGATTTGCTGAGAGAGGGCGATTTGTTGGAAAATACATATAATGCTGTTGGAAATATTAAAAATGAACAACCTATAGTCAGTGGTGTTTTCATTATGAAACAGAAAAACACCTACAGCAACGGACAGATTTTTCTCCTCCTACTCCTTGATGTCAGGTAAAGTAATTATTATTATTCAGAAACATTGGCATATATTGCTGCATGAATCTTAATTATGTCAACATTTAAAGGGACACTACCACTTACATAAAATGTAACTAGATAACCTGGTCATGTACAACAAACACATCTATAAATCATATGCCACTTTTTTATATGACTGAATTAATTGCATATAAAAAGGAAAAATAAAATTACATGTTTATCTCCTGACTCCATTTTGTGAATATTTCCCATGATGTAACATCGTCCAAAATCTTCCAGCCAGTCGCACTTTACAACTGTGGCCAAACCCTAAATGATGATGTCATAAGATATTACCCTGCTCTCTTACAGGCTCCTGTGTATCATAGTGGGCAGGATAGGTGGCTGTGTACAATTTTTTTTTACCTGCCTTCCAACACAAAGAGAGGAGTTTAACCTGATCAAACAGGATCATAACTCTGCCCCATGTGATGTAATAGTTACTACCCTCCCATTCAATGCAAGTCTATGATCAGAATTCTGAGTTTTAGACTGCATTCTGTGTCACCAGGCACAAAGTGAGAAATGTGTGCTGTGAAGTCACTAGGGGGTGGCACCCAAACACACTATATTTCACAAAATGGCGGCGCCCAGTCACACTTGTTTAGTTACATATCTTATTAAATACAGACACATAACAAAAACAAAAGACATATGTGAAATAAACAATACACAACAAAAATAAATAAAACCTTTTAATTTTTGGGGTGGGAGTGTCCCTTTAAATACATGGAAGAATGCCTGATCTTTGTAATAAATTAGTGTACAGGGATTTTGTGAAACTTATTAATACAGATATGGGGTTGCCACCTTTAACTATTGGCAACCACAATTGTGGACACTGTGCTTGTTGCAATACTACCCATACAGTTAAATGGATTAACCACCCGCATAATGGCAATTCATCAATTGTTCCACGGAGTATGTAGTATACATATTATTCTTCCCCTGTTCTAAATTCTACATTGGCTGCACTAGTAGGGCTTTAAGAAAAATAATTACAAAGCACAAGTCTGCCATCTGTAACATCCAGAAAATCATAGGCACAGATAAGGAAAAGTTGATCCCCCTGGCATTTCATTATTTGGAGGCGGCACATGAAAGAAAAAAATAAAAATAAAAAAAAAGATAAAAGAACAAGATAGAAACATAGAATGTGTCGGCAGATAAGAACCATTCGGTCCATCTAGTCTTCCCAATTTTTCTGAATACTTTTATTAGTCCCCGTTCCTGGTCTTATATCTAGGATAGCCTTGTGTCTATCCCACGCTTGCTTAAAATCCTTGACTGTGTTTACCTCTACCACTTCTGCTGGAAGGCTATTCCATACATCCACTACCCTCTTAGTAAAGTAATACTTCCTGATATTACTATTAAATTGTTGCCCCTCTAATTTAAGACTATGTCCTCTAGTTGTGGTAGTTTTTCTTTTAAATATACTCTCTTCCTTTACTGTGTTGAAGATGGAGCACTTTATATTTAAAGGATTTACCACCCAGTTTTGTAAAACCACAAATATACTTCCATTTTCTTAGTTGAATGTGCTAGGTAAATCATTTGAGTATATTTGTGCTTTTACAACACTGGGTGGTAAATCCTTTAAATATGGAGCACTCCATCTTGTTCTTTATCTTCTTCTTCTATTACTATTGTGCATATATAATTCAGTTTTGATAGCACTTCTCTTCTTTTATTCACTTTTGGGGGGGGGGGGGGATTAGAAGCGATCCCCCACTTAAGGAGGGGTAATGATCACAAGCAAAGGCTTCGGAATAGAGAGTCTTTTTGGATATTGGAATTTGGAGCCATGTATACAGCAGGGTTTAACAGAGAAGTGAACTGCTCAGTCCTGCCTGGCATTGGTTTGGTTTTTAAAAGTTGTGGTTTTTGTTTGGGTATTTCAATAATGTGTGTGCTTTTGTTTGTATATTGCTCACTTTGATAATGGCGTACTAGCGACAAAACCAATTGGGAGCTATTCAGCTTTACACTGGAAAAGACATTTATGTTTTATTCTGCAAGCCCATTTTCTACATGAATAAAAGAGACACTTCAATATAAGCTATGCAAATCTAACAGCATAATTAATTACAAAGTGCTACTACTTACTGCTCCTTACATTTAAACTGAATGATTAGTGCATCTGTGAACATAAAGTCTATACAGGGGAAACCACAGACACACGTTTCTCTTATTAATGTGCATTTGCTGCATTTCTGTGAACACAGTGTATAGATCATTGTTCTATTCTTCACATACACAGTATAAACAATATTTAGGTGTCTGAGTCCCTTTAAGGAATAGACTCATACCCTGCAATTTATACATAAAGGGTCTCACAGAAGTGGAACTCAATGTTAGAGTATTAGTCCCTCTAATGAGTGATGGAAAATGTAATAAACCCTGGTAAATACACTGCCACATGACGGTCATATCTGATGACGGGGCAAGCCTACAAATTACCCAGGTTTGAGGACTGCATCTTCTTACAATTTGGGATCTTCTCTGGGTTATCACCATGATCTACCAATTTTTAGGGAACATCAAACCAAGAGTTCTGAACCAATATTCTTAACTACTTCATCTACTGTCATCATTCTGTGTCCCACACAGTCTGATCCATGTGTTTTTTGTAACACAGTGGCATTAGATGTCAGAAAAGCATATGACGTCAGAAAAGCATATGACACCAGAAAACATGTACACATTTGTTAATTCTAAACTCAGGACAGAATTTTGAAACTTTTTAGGTGGGGTCTTTTTTTACCATTTGTAATGTTTTTTGAAGTACATTATTTAATATAATGAAAATAACAAAGAAAGCAATTGCCGATAAAGACAATTTGTGTGGGTACAGTAGATGAGAAAGAAGAAAAATACAGCTAAACACACACATCGCAGAAAAGAAAAAAATAGCCCGTGTCAAGGGAAAGTAGAATGTCACTAAGGGGTTAACGCCTGTCTTTTTTCTTGATAACTAAGCTCATCCTCCCCACCTCTTTAGGAGTCATACATTTTTATTTTTTCTTAACCACAGCTGTGCTTTGTAGACCAAATGTTAAAAGGGACTTCCTGATTTATTTTTTTTGCCTTGTGTGAACATTTAAGGATATATATATATATATATATATATATATATATATTTTTTTTTTTTCCCTTGGTACACAAAGAAGGAATGACAAATATAAGAAATTGTGGTCCTTGCCCACAAGTAGAAATGGTAGAATACATTAAGAGGATGTCTTATTAAGGCAGCACAGGTGCATATATCAGATTTGCTTTTTGATTAGGACTTTCCAAAATATTTACATTGTTCAGGTCTCCCAAATATCCAGCAGGACAATCCTGATTCCGGACCCCTAATCTGTGCCAGGAAAGCAGTGAAAGGTAGTTAAACATCTTTTTAACCCCTTCATGACCAGACTGTTTTTGGAATGTTGTGCGTTAGTGACCGAGGCTGTTTTAACACTTCTGAGGTGTTTGTGTTTAGCTTTCATTTTCTTCAGTTCAGTTTTTGTCAGTTGCTGTACCCACACATATTATATATTGTTTTTTTTTCAGGACAAGAGGGGCTTTCTTTTCATGACATTATTTTGTTCTTATCATTTATTGTATTGTCCAGGACCGTCATCGGTCGCGAAGGGGTTAATGTACATGTGTTACAGCGTGTAACAGTATGCACTCATGGCTGCCATTTTCAATTTAAAGGAAGTAATGGCTTTTCTTCCGCTATTAACCCATGTCATGTAAGTTTTTGCTAGTAAGATCTACTGCTAATGGTGTAGAGCTATCATAATAACCATTTTATTTCGTTAGCTACCAAAATATTCCATTTCAGCCAATGATATCAAAACTAAAGGGAGCTCAAACCTCAAGATCATTTCAATCCTTGCTTCTTCAGACAAGTGCTTTAAAATATTTATAGAGTTTAACCCCTTTGCGCCCTTATGACGAGTTATCTCGTCATGTAGTTAGGCTGGCGTGAGCACAGCTAGCTGGTCTGAAACGGGTCCAGGACCCGACTGGCGGGTTTCCAGGTATGTGATCGCGGTGATCGAGTGATTACCGCGATAACATGCAAATTAGATGGCAAAGTCAATGTGTGAACACATTGACTTTGCCTCTAATTCATTCCCTCTGCTTCATGTACTTACGAAAATAAAAATAAAAAAAAATTAAAAAGTTAACCCTTCCCTTGCCGATCACAGTTTGTTACCGAGATCAGTTTCCTTCCTTCTTTATGGGCCTCATTTTGGGTTTGTTTTTTGTGTGTCTGCCTGGATGTGTTTTATGTGTATAAATGTGTCTGGCTGGATGTGTTTTATGTGTAGAAATGTGTCTGGCTGGATGTGTTTTATGTGTATAAATGTGTCTTCCTGGATGTCTTTGTGTTTGTGTGTATATATGTGACTGACTGGATGTGTTTGTGTGTATATATGTGACTGACTGGATGTGTGTGTGTATATATGTGACTGACTGGATGTGTTTGTGTGTATATATGTGACTGACTGGATGTGTTTGTGTGTATATATGTGACTGACTGGATGTGTTTGTGTGTATATATGTGACTGACTGGATGTGTTTGTGTGTATATATGTGACTGACTGGATGTGTTTGTGTGTATATATGTGACTGACTGGATGTGTTTGTGTGTATATATGTGTGTGACTGGATGTGTTTGTGTGTATATATGTGTGTGACTGGATGTGTTTGTGTGTATATATGTGTGTGACTGGATGTGTTTGTGTGTATATATGTGTGTGACTGGATGTGTTTGTGTGTATATATGTGTGTGACTGGATGTGTTTGTGTGTATATATGTGTGTGACTGGATGTGTTTGTATTTATATATGTGTGTGTCTGGATGTGTGTGTGTGTATATATGTGTGTGACTGGATGTGTGTGTGTGTATATATGTGTGTGACTGGATGTGTTTGTATTTATATATGTGTGTGACTGGATGTGTTTGTATTTATATATGTGTGTGACTGGATGTGTTTGTATTTATATATGTGTGTGACTGGATGTGTTTGTATTTATATATGTGTGTGACTGGATGTGTTTGTATTTATATATGTGTGTGACTGGATGTGTGTGTGTGTATATATGTGTGTGACTGGATGTGTGTGTGTGTATATATGTGTGTGACTGGATGTGTGTGTGTGTATATATGTGTGTGACTGGATGTGTGTGTGTGTATATATGTGTGTGACTGGATGTGTGTGTGTGTATATATGTGTGTGACTGGATGTGTGTGTGTATATATGTGTGTGACTGGATGTGTGTGTGTGTATATATGTGTGTGTATATATGTGTGTGACTGGATGTGTGTGTGTGTATATATGTGTGTGACTGGATGTGTGTGTGTGTATATATGTGTGTGACTGACTGTGTGTGTGTGTACAAGGTGTAACAGGTTTCGCACTCAGAAGTGGAGGGTGCAAGGAGAGGACTTTCACCCTAGTGAAATAAAGGATCCTGTATGTATATGGGACAGACTATGTGTCTGTGTGTGACTGCGTGTGTTTGTGTTTATGTGCCGTTGCCTGGCTCCTAGATTTTTTAGCTGGCTCCTAAAACTCAGATAAATTTGTCAAGCCCTGCCTTAAGGGGTTAAGGAATGAGCAGCCTATCAGGCAAGCAGGTGTACAGTGGGAAATATGTAGTAATCTATTACAGTATCTGTCATGTGATACTCTGTAGTGGTTGGGAATAAAATGAAAAACAAATTATTTGCAGTCTTGTGACTTTTATTAAAAGCCGAGCATCGTTGTTTGTTCAGACACTAAAACCATCGCAGATTTTTTTTTTGTTTGTTTGTTTGTTTACTTACTGCAGACGGAGTGTTCCATCCAGTGTAGAGGGAGGCATGTATAAACATGGTGCACACAAAGATTGTGCAAAATACCGGCGCAATCGGCGTGTGCGTCAGTGTATAAGGCAGACCTCGGGAAATTTTGTGAGTCTGCGTTATCTACACGGAATGCGTAGCTTTAGGTTGTGTCGGCATTGCAAAGTGTCAGGAGTAATAAAAAATATATATATATACATAACAGCAAGTGCGCCTTTTTATAAAAATCCCAACACTTTGCAGGGAGTTCATTTTTATATATAACCCTAAATGTATCTTCAAAACAGAGATGGTGTCATTTTAGGAGTTCATATCCATCTGGTACGGAATACGTCTAGAGAGTTCTCAGTGCCCTTCATGCCAGGGGAATAGTAAAGCAGGCCTCACTATTTAGGATGGCTCACTCACCTTCTCAGCAATGCCACTTTCTGTGGTATAAATAGCCATGAGTTCTGTGTCTTCGGTATCCTGATCCCCGCTTGACGCAGCCCCTCCATTAATCACCACCTGTAAAACAGAAGCACGGTGATGAGAATACATGCCTTTACTACTTCCGCTGGAAGGCAGTAGTAGAACAAGACCATTAAAGGCCCTGGTGAGGAAACTATATTACTTGGCCTTCTACAAGAACAATACGGATGACCGAAATTACCGACTAGTACCAATTGTCCAACATCCTTAATGAAAGAACCTAAATAAAGTACCTTAAATAAATCACCATGGCTGACTACACATGGGAGGGGGACCTTCAGATTGTACCACCTTTCTCCATGAACACATTTGTTTTGCAGGTAGTAAATAAAAATGGTCAGTGGTAGGACTATCAGATTATTTTAGAAAGTCCAAAAAAAGCTGCTACAGAATGTACCCTGTGGCTCCTCCTAGGTATCATGCGTGCGGGTGTTCGGCTCTTTCACTGCACTCTAAAGTACCAGTGCCAGAAGGCTACATTAATGTGCTACTAATAATGGCTGGGATCAGAACACCCATGTGGCTCACTATTTAATGGACATGGAATGATGGTAGACAGGTGCAGGGGTCCTATATACAGTGCTTCTCTCAAACACAACACAATTAATCAGACGGCAGTAGAGAAAGTTACTCCATTTTTGATACATTTTCCCACACAACAAATAAAATCAAGTGTACGGTTCATTTTACTCCCAACAGGCCAGCTGTAAATCATTTTTGTACTGGGAAGACGATTTTTTTAACGTTTAAAAGGATGGCGGAATTGATAAAAATGACGAGAAAATGTACTTTTTTTGTAGCTACAACAACTTTCTCTCTCCCTTCTTATTAGTAACTGGTGACTTAACAGGAGTATGCAAATAAATGCCTGGTTGTGAATCTAGTAGGAAAAGGATGAACACTTTCTGTTTTGCTAAAGCATCTTTTTTTGTGAGGATGAAGGTTTAAAAAGGAAGAGATAAGTGACATTTGCTCAATATAAACAGACACGTGTCACAAGACTTCATCATCAGTGCATAGTGCTTGTGGAGACAGAAAGAATTGGGGGGGGGGGGGGGGGGACCACAGAGAATGGCAGAACGGAGCATGAAAAATCAGTCCATCCAGGAGGAAACAGCATAGACATAAATCGACAATTTATTTAAAGTACATAAATCGAGAAATAACATTTTATTCACTTACTGTGTTGTCCTTTAAGGAAACTATGCAAATAACAGGAAAATATTTGTTGTCCACTGAAGCGGTTCATTTGCATATGGGGCAGACTGGTCACAATGGCACTGCCCCATCATGCTTACAAAAACCATATTTTACTTTTCAATACCTTAACTTTGCAATTAGCCAATACAATTCATACATGGTCTTCCATGTAAACTATTACACACAGCTGCAAAAAAAAAAAAAAAAAAATCATAGATGGGTAGCCATGCTTGGACAACCTTCCAACTTTCCACAGTGCGTCCCTATGTGGATGGGATACTGTGCGTACTACACTGCATGCACAGGCACAGTACATGAATGCAGGTGCAATGATTTTTCTATGGCAGTCCTGAACACTTGTGGACCGGTCCTCCCTGAAACACTGCACAATGGTTAAGTATGTATGGAAATAAACACACATTTCCTTTTGTTTATGTGACTTCGTTAATTTATATCATCACACCACTGCAATTATTTTTATTTATTTTAAAGCAATTAACTAACTCCATACAATTATTAATGATTAGGTATATCTCCACTGTCAGTGGTATATGCATGGCAACACTGGATGCTGGGAGATCCAATTCTGTAATGTTAATATATGGCTGTTATAGGATGCAGTAAGTGTATTGCAGGGGTTATATAGGATTCTGTAAATATACTGTACCGTTTACAGCTAATATATTTAATAATCCAAATTAGCTTCTTTAAAAAAACAAGGAAGTCAAACATTTGGAGGGTATATATGTAAAGGACACCTATATTTGCCAATATATTACGTACATGCACAAATATATACACAGACGACCATAAACAAAGAAAAGTGATTTGTATGGATATACATTTTTCATTACATGCAGTCATCTCCTTTTATAATGTTATGGCAATATTTATATTAGTCTCAGACTTATTGAACCTCAGAGGGTAGGAGGAAAAGTGGGGGAGGGAGAATCTCCCCAAACCACTCCATAAAGAGAACAGCAATGAAGATGTTACCATAGTAACCAGACATTTGGATAATACATCTAGGACACGCTGGAGAGAATAAAAAAAAAAAAATGTAAAAAAAACAATTATTTCTTGGTGCTCTGGTAACATGTTATGTATAGAATATGATAACCTATTTTTACATGGAAGCAAGATAAAGAAGTAACAGGAAATTAGATTCTTTAACAATATAAAGAGCAGAGAATGACTTATAAAAGCACAAAAAAACATTAATAACACTTAAATTTATATTGCACTGGAAGCTAAAGCCTTTCACGTGAACAGGATTTTTTTTATGAACGGACACAATGGGACTAGAAAATACTCCTAATTTGATCTGTACATTAGCAAGCAAGACAGTTAGCATTTACATAGTGTAGGAGTTATAATAAAATAAGTTATTGTATCTTTATCTTCTTCTTCATTAAAAATAGTTTAAGGTGCCTGCTAAATTGGTGCAATAACACGTTATCTCAATATGGCCTTTTCTGGTGGCCATCCTGCTAGCTCATCTATCATATTGGTTTATGCTCAGGAGTTTGTTAAATGCAATAAGTTGACTAAACTGGCGGTGCTTTATAAATTACACAGGTCAAGGGACGTACAATTAGAAGAGTTTCTTTTACACAAATTGTTTGCATTCAGAGCGCTTTCTCACTTTGCCCCTGCTAAGAAGGGCAATATAAATGTTATCTGCACACAGATTTAATATCTAATCAGCAATATATTATGTGCATAGAATGTGTCCTAGGTCACTGACTTCTATGTAAAACCTCTGCAAAACAAACGCAGTCGTAAAAAGGAGGGCCACATCCAGTCAGGGAATCCAAGCGCGGGGGGGGGGGGGGGGGGGGGGGGGATTGGTGCACCTGATACAGGTGCCATTGTGCTTATATGTTCACTGTCTTGATTTACAGCTCAGCATTCATTTCATGAGAACATGATGGCTGACGAAGCAGGCAGTTAAGTGATTTCTTAAGTGTTTATGTGGAACAAAAATCACTGGGGCCGATTGAGATCCAAAGAAAAATAGAAAAAGAAGTGGAAGCAAACATGAGCCACATTCAGGTAAAAAAACAAGCGTAGAATATGGTACATTTTGGCAACACAGAAATTAAAATCACAATTTTTTTTTGTTTAATTTTTTTAAACATATTTTTTTGCAATACAGGTTGAGAATCCCTTATCGAGGAATCAGTTATCCAAAATGACACACATTCTCCCAAAACAACTTTCCGATTTTCCCACAACTTGCATATTCCACACACACCTGTCAGAATGCCAGCACAGTTGTGCAGTGCTATTCCATGCATGCTCAGTGCCCACAAAGGGTAATCCATTGGCACATGCACAGTCTTCATGTGCCGGCTGCAGGTTCCCAACGATACCTCACATCACAGTTATTTACTGTATACAGTATTTGCACTGATACTGTATTTCATGCGTGCTGAGAGGCTTTAATATACCTTATTGGTGAAAATGATCCGTTATCCGAAAATCCTTCTGGTCCCAGGCATTTTGGATAAGGGATACTCAACCTGTAGTAACATTGTATTTGGCAACGAAATCACTTCAGCCAAGATAACACATTAATAAAAAATAAAAAAAGAATGTTTAAAAAAAAAAAAAACCAGGATCTTTTAATTGAATTATAATATAACCATTTAATCATCTTTCCAGAACTGAAATTAAAGAAATAATGATGCAATAGGATGACCAGGGTAATTGAGGCAGTCATGATATTGGGATTCATTACAATAATGATAATATGATATTGTGATGCATTACAATTAGTATTAGGGATTTGTATGTGTTGCTCTGAGGTTTTTTTGTAAGTGGCTTTTAATTAAAGGGGAAACATTATCACCTAGTCTAATGCAGTTATAAATATGAAGACAAAGCAACAATGCCTCCGCAACATAGAATTATATAAAAAGATGTAATGGAAGGCGACATTTCTCTGTGGCCCTCTATACAAGATGGGAGCCGTACGCAACCTAAAAGAGCCAAAAGATTCTATTCTATTACCTCATGAAATTAACAATGTCTGGCCTCTCATCCTCGTTAAACAACACTTCTTTAAATGGTTGCTTTAATAAGAAAATAAAAGGGCAGACATGGTTACTTTACTAAAAAAACAATGACGTGTGACAATGCAAATTGAAAAAAATAGAATTGGATTTTTTTTCCCAAGTCAGCAATAACGGCCTGAGGTTTACAACTCTGTTTAATCAATAGACCCCCACAGGTAATTAAATCATGTATTGGAAACTGGGGATTACCAGGTAGCTGGGTTTGAATGCAAACTATGGACGGTTATATTGATAATCTTGCTCTAAATCAGGCAGTTTCCTGGAGAGGGAGAAAGAGGCGTTACAATAGCAATGGTTCAGTAATGAAGATGGTGCAACCTGCTATCCATAAGGCTAATTAAATAGTCAGTCACAGCAGTAGTAGTTGATAAGGTAACCAAGCATTTCTGTTTGATAAAGGAGATGAAAGCATTGCTTTGTTCTAAGAGAGTTACAACTGCCCCACAAGGAGTGACCTCTAAACCCTGCGGAAGAACATCTATAAGGAAGGTGTGTAATTCAGGAATTCGGAACTATTAATGCAATCTGAGGTAACAGATAAGACTTTGAGCCTTGGGTACAGGAATAGCAAACTTACATCATTCTTTCTGTATCCGATTTGATCGTACAGGCTTCAAGAATACTCATAAGCATATAGTGTACATGTAGTTTCTCTCAGAAATGCCAGATAGTACCCAGGAAATAATGCATGCTCGTTTGATTTTGATTCATAGATCCATCAAATAGTACAGGCCCGATCCTTTTACACATATAATTTATTTTTCTAAATTTTGTATAATTTTTAGGGCAACATCCAAGCTTGCAGATTGCACTCAAGAATGGAAGAAAATGCTAATACCATCATGCGTTCCCTGTCTCCATGGACAGGATGTAATTAAAAATAAACTCTGGATTTTAGGGATTTGACAAGCCCAATTCTATATTGCCAGCTCCTAAACCTTTTGACAGTTTTTTTTATCCCTGCCTCCTACAAATAACTTGTCTGGCTGTGAAATGTTCTTTTTGGTTCCTAAAGGCTGCAAATATTCGTCAGGGCCTGCTGTAGAATGTGAGGCCTCAGTCGTGGTTTTCATGTATTGGTATAGGTAGGCATGTATTAGCCAAACTAATACAATGCAGTAGAACAATTGAAATAAACCATGCAGATACTCAGAAGTCATTTAAATGATCTTGCATCTCTAGGCTCACATTAAAATGCACAACCATAAAATCTTATTTTTTGTTGAATGTCTGCATTAATTCAAATGAATCAGATCATGATCTACTTCAATTTCCAAGTATTATAGACTGTGCAGTTTACGACCCCTTTCAGTCAAAAAGCAATTACATATATAGAAAGAGGGGGAGGACAATAATTAACGACTGTACTTGGCCTTATCTTATATTCAGGACAATTATATGTTTAAGGTACCATACAAGGTTAAACTCTTCGCTCTATTGAACTCTACCACTTCTGTTGATAGGCAGTTCCATGAACCCAATACCCTCTCAGTAAAGTAGAAATGTCTAGGTGTTATAATGGCGCTAAAAATAGGCCAAGCCCTTTAAAGTGAGTTATTGTTTTATGACTAATGCAGATCATGCACCATGCCATAACCATGTTATAATAGTTACCTTTCACACAGTGAACCCATACAAGGTTTGCAAAGAAAGAAAAAAAATCCCTTCCTTGTAATGACTTCAAAGCCTAGTAAGATACACTATACAGAGGGAGCGTGGACAATTCTGTATACACGTAGACTGCTCCAAGTCAAGAGGGCTAGGAACAAAACTGTAATGCACTTAATAGCGAACTGCAGTCTGGCTGGGCCTCTTCATATATTAACATCCATTAAAACGATTAAAATAAAACAAGCAAAAAAAAAGTTAAATATTTTAATATTCATGATCCATCCCTACTTACTGACAAGCTGATCGTCTGGAAGTACTGCACTGACAGTACATCAGCTGAGAGAAAGCTGTCAGTGGCAGTCTGCTGGTGTTAATCCTGCAGAGAGAGATCAGGGTACTTACATATTAGTATAGATGATCTAGTAATCATCCCCTGTATAGGTTGGTTCTTTAGTAACACAACTGTCTGGGGTAGAGGAGGGTAGGTTTTCAAATAAGGATAACTTTTTGACAGGACTGTGAGCCACAATTGAAGCAATTACCAATATTCTCAGTAGCCCCATATATCTGTAATTTATTTGGCATATTTAAACATTTGGTTTAAAACTGTTCTTTGGACTGCTTAATAATCAAACTTTTTTTTTTATCTGGCTTATAATTGTGTGTGTGTGTGTGTGTGTGTGTGTGTGTGTGTGTGTGTGTGTGTGTATTTCTGATCACGTGGCCCATTTCAGAATAATATGACGGATAGTATGACGGATGGGAGGAGTGACTGAATGGTGTAAATTGTGAGAACCAAATCCTTTGAGGCAAAGTTGGGGGCATAATAATGACCAGAGCCTGAATTATTTTCTGGATAGTCCTTGAGATGAATGGAATAGGAGGAAAAAGTAGGAGAGGGTGACGTTCACTTCTACTTAAGGCAGGGCTCGACAAACCCCAGGCGCCAGGTCGCCATGGCGACCAGGAAATTAGACCTGGCGCCTGGGTGCTGTCAGCCTCATGGTCCCCTTGCCGCTTGCATCTGATTTTTCCGCAGCGCGAGGGGGTAAAGTCTGTGCCGATGGCCGATGGCACAGACTGCAAGCTCCGCACCCACGCACAACGCGTGTCTGAGTGCCGGGTGTCGTCACGTGACATCCTGGCACTCAGCACGCCGACCAACGGAGATCAGCAGTAGCATGAATGTCCCACTCCCCTGCAGTGAGGTAAAGCAGCTGGGAGGGGGGACACATCAAGAAGAAACCCCCAAGAAAAGACTGTGTGAGGTGGGTGTGTGTTTGTATGTATTGTAAAGTAGGTGTGTGTGAGGTGTTTGTATATATGTGTATATGTAAAGTAGGTGTGTGTGAGGTGTTTGTATATATGTGTATATGTAAAGTAGATGCGTGTGTGAGGTGTTTGTATATATGTGCATATGTAAAGTAGGTGTGTGTGAGGTGTTTGTATATATGGGTGTATGTAAAGTAGGTGTGTGTGAGGTGTTTGGATATATGTGTATATGTAAAGTAGGTGTGTGTGAGGTGTTTGTATATATGTGTATATGTAAAGTAGGTGTGTGTGAGGTGTTTGGATATATGTGTATATGTAAAGTAGGTGTGTGTGAGGTGTTTGGATATATGTGTATATGTAAAGTAGGTGTGTTTGTATATATGTGAAGTAGGCGTGTGTGTTTATGAATTGTGTTTACGTTTGCGTGATTGTCTGGCTCCTAAAAAAAAATTCTGGCTCCTAAAATCAAATTAAATTTGTCAAGCCCTGGTATATGTGACGTGGGTTGGTGTGTGTGTGGTGTATATGTGAATTGGGTTGGTGTGTGTGTGGTGTATATGTGACGTGGGTTGGTGTGTGTGTGGTGTATATGTGACGTGGGTTGGTGTGTGTGTGGTGTATGTGTGACGTGGGTTGGTGTGTGTGTGGTGTATATGTGACGTGGGTTGGTGTGTGTGTGGTGTATATGTGACGTGGGTTGGTGTGTGTGTGGTGTATATGTGCCGTGGGTTGGTGTGTGTGTGTGGTGTATATGTGACGTGGGTTGGTGTGTGTGTGGTGTATATGTGTCGTGGGTTGGTGTGTGTGTGGTGTATATGTGTTGTGGGTTGGTGTGTGTGTGTGGTGTATATGTGACGTGGGTTGGTGTGTGTGTGTGGTGTATATGTGACGTGGGTTGGTGTGTGTGTGTTTATGAATTGCGTGTATGTTTGCGTGATTGTCTGGCTCCTAAAAAATGTTGCTGGCTCCTAGAATCAAATTAAATTTGTCAAGCCCTGACTTAAGGCATCTAGGGTGATGGCCATGTCTTATTGTCTTGGTGTGTAATGCGGAGACCATAAATTAGATCATTGGGAGGACCCCCGGGGGTCCTGAGCAGTGCTTGGGGATCCACTGGGGCCACAACAGATAGATTTTGCCAAATTACTTGTAGGGCCGTATTAAACCGGAACACAGGCCCCAACTGGCCCGACTTTGGACATGACTGATGTAGATGGTTGGTGAGAAGTATCAGTCAGAATAACCAATGTCTTTTTGTCTCAAATAAGTGGGATTTTGTTGAAAATATGAGGAGCTGAGGTTATCCAAAAAAAGTAATGCCTGAAACTGAAGATATTGAACGCTTTCTTGAAAACGATAATTTGGGAAGAGTTTCCGCATGCGTCTAGACAGGGTAAGAGTGCTTCCCATTTGTCTGAGAGAATTTCCTGCAGGGCTTCATGGAAAGGAAAAGGAGGACTCTTGCTTCTGTATTCCTAAAAAATAAGATCCTCTTGGGAAGCGATTCTGAGTTAACTGCCAGGACTGCCTGGACAAGTTCAATCAGTTTGTCTATATCCTCAACATGGAATAATTGGTCTTGAGAGGCAAATCCTTCATCTTCGGAACACAACTCATGTTATTATTTCAGTTTGTGTTTGCCAGGTCTGTATTAAGGTGACAACCCAAATTTCAATCCATGAAGCTTATTCTCTAGAAGGAGTAGAAGTATTCAAAAGTACATCTTATTATGGAACCAGGAGTCCAAATCTGGCATCTGAGAAGGATTGTCATGGGCAGCAAGCAGCATGTCTAAAGGCAGACAGAACACAATCTGCTTTTGTAACTTTTACTTAGGGGTTTAGCACAGCCAACACAATTAAGGTGCTTGGTTTTAGCAGCAGTCTTTCTAGGTTCATCCTCCATGTTGGTGCTCTCAGATTTACATCTCATTTTGGATTTGACCCTCTCTCAAAAAAAATCATAAGGACATATATGAACGAAAATATTCAGAGAAACAAATAAGGCTTGTGCTTTCAGAGCAGTTTTCCCCGTGTCCAAGCCTTTCATTTCCAGTACACTTTGTCACGTGGTTTACAACGTGACTTAGAACACGTGGCTCGCATGGTTACCTTTCTACATATCTTTTACCCCAGTTATTGTGCAATCTCCTCAAAGGGCAATCCCATCTAAAAGGATCTTAAAAATATGATTACATAAATCCTCTAAGAAAAAAAAGAAACCGATCTTTTCAGCTTTATTTACTTTATCTCAACTGCACCTTCACTTCCTCCACACACCTTGACTAATGTGAACTAATCTGGCATGCTTCTACTCTCGTCTACAGGTAAACACTGGCTCAGATCTAGTTAACCCCATCAATGCTGACTGTTTGCTTAAACTCATAACCCCATTGCTAGGTACCCTTACAATGTATTATCACTATATGCATTTTGCTAGTCCTCTTAACCCTCCCACCTCATGTGTCAAACTTAATTTGGGGAAATTAAGCCAAATGACTAATCAAGGTATAGAGAGATCCCAGTTTACTTAAAGTTCACTGGGGCAGGTACAGGCCTCATTCCACCCATATGTGTGGACACAAGGAAGAAATCTGCTGGCAGAGCGCCAATCAAGCCTCCATCATCATTACTCTGTTGTGCATGCTGCATTACTGTTTGTGTTCTATGTATAGCCATGCTTTACCTGTTAGTACCACTCCCTCTCTTACTAGATTCATCTCTTAAGCATACCACATTTCTACCACTAACATGAATCCAAACACACTCTTCTTACTTCAATCACGTTCCCATCTCTACCCACATAAGCACACACCCCAAGTTGGAAAACAAATCCTTACACACCATGCCCCTGTAACGTATCTGCTGAGTGCTGGTGGAGAGTGTACAATCCATCTCTCATATCCCCACCCGGCTGTTATAAAACCTCCCAGGCAGAATACTACCAAGAAAAACTTCTGTCCAAATTCCTATTTATTTTGCAAATGATGGAGTCTAAACCTGGTCCCCCAGCTTATTAGATGCCTAGTCTGCCTTTAAATGGCATGATTGTTGAGCTAATTAATGACGGTCATCCTGAAATGACAAATGCAGATCACCCCCACCAAATTTGCAAAGACCCCAAAACACTGAGAAATTTAATTTTAGACCTGTGCCTGCTTGTGTCGTTAATAAATGAAAAATGAAATACCAGTCTGGACCTGATCAAATCCCAGCAATGTTTCTGGACCACGCCGGCATTTGCTAAACCTGTCCCTGATCAAAGAACCCTGGCGACAGGATATATACCCAAACCCTGCATGACTGCAAGACTAGTGCCTATTCATAAAAGTGGCGACAATACTTTGGTATCTAACTACAGTTCACTATCATTGATCCCTGTTTTGTAAAAAAAAAAAAAAAAAAATACACAAAATTATGTTATAATGTTCAAGCTATCTAAATCCAGATCAGTCAGGCTTTTGTCCAAGATCGCTCATCTACAACTGCTCTCTTAAAAGTTTGCAAAAAAAAAAAAAAAGGAGACCTCACAATGCCTTTGACATTGTAGACCTTGGCATCTTAATGCAAAAATTTGAAAAAAATATTGGTGATGATTTGCTAACCTGGCTCCAGTCATATGTATCAGATCGATCACAATATGTGTCCATTTACGATAGTGCCCCCTCCCTTTCCTAGTCACGTGTGGTGTACCCTAAAGCGTGATACTTGGCCCCCTACTATAGATATTATTCATAAATGATCTGCCTAAAGTCTGCAAAGACTCAACTGTACACATACGCAGACGACACTATCATCTATAATAGCAAACCAAATTTACCACAACCTGAGGCAGTTCTCCAAGACTTTTCACAAAAGGTAGAAAAGTGGATCATCGATAATAAAATAAAATAAAAAAAAATCCTACAAAATTGTCTCAATTTGTAACAGTACCCAGATTAAATAAATGACAAAATTCACATCTATGCATTAGAACAAAATCAAATAGCACACTGACCACAGTCCATTTTCTTTCAAATATCTAGGAATGTGGCTAGACCCCAATCTATCTTTTGGTCCCCTATCAATAACTAGGTGCCCTGTACAAAAAAACAAATCATTTCTAAGCACCCATAATAAGTAAACATATTGTACAACAAATGCTAGTGCCAGTCACTGAATATGGGCATGTGGTGTAGGCATCTGCAGAGAAAAGCCACCTTCCTAACTATATTGTTTAACTCAATCTACCACTTTGTGCTGCATTGTAAATACACCATTGTGACATAGAAACATAGTCTGCCCAATTTTTCTAAATACTTTTATAAATCCCCAGTTCCCGGTCTTATAGCTAGGATAGCCTTGTGTCTATCCCACGCATGCTTAAAATCCTTGACTGTGTTTACCGCTACCACTTCTGCTGGAAGGCTATTCCATACATCCACTACCCTCTCAGTAAAGTAAGACATGTTAAAAGAGAAACTGGCTACCGCTGGAATCAAGAGGCACCCTTCACCACGCCAGCCTTGTGTTTAGGAACTTTTCTGAAAAGCTCTCATCCTGCCAGAGTAGAATGCTCTCCCCAGCTGTTCTCTACTCAGAGAGCCTTCAATCCAGTACCAGCCCTTTTATTTACTATACCACAATACAAAAAGAAAGTGGCTCGATCATCAATTATGGAATAACTTCACGGACACCATTAAATATTCCACCAATCTAAAATCCCTTACAAGATTTGTGAATATACCTCAATACAGAATGCACCTGTAATCATGGTTGATTATATTTCTTTTTGAAGTTTTTTGTTCTTTCTAACTTTGTGTTTGGTGTTAAATTTATATATTTGGATTTTAATAATATTTTGTATATTAATATTATTTTGTACCCTATTGTGCAATTGTTTGTGGACCCAGGACATACTTGAAAACGAGATAAATCTCAATGTATCCTTCTTGGTAAAATACTTTAAAAATAAATAACTCTCCCTATCTCCTAAAAACTAGCTATAAAGTTTAATTAAGTTCCTGCTGTTTTTTCAATCCCTTATTTCTTGTGTCACATCACAACACACAGAGCTGCCCTGAAATAGTGGAGGTCAACAGGGAGAGGCCTATTCCACAGTATTCTTATTGTTGCCACTGAAAATAATATCACCAGGGCACCTGAATTCAATTTAACACTACAGGAGAACTATAAAACTGTTATTTAACCACATGCCGACATTGGACGAACCTAGTCAGTCCTGAGGTAAAACGAGCGGTGTTTGCGATCTAAGATCTCAAACACCGCTAAACCAGTTATGCTTTAATGCCTCGAGGTTAAGCAAAACCGAAATCCGGTGCCTCAGATTCACAAACGTTGGTCTAAACATCACATTCTAATAGCTTACCGGCAGGGTAAAAAAGGCAGTGTGTTTGGATTCTTCTTCATATTTCCCATCAGTAGAGTCTGTGGATTCCATTGCCTTAGATGACGGGTTCCTACCAATGCCCATCTCTGGAACAGTGTCCCCTTCTTGCACACTTTGGCTGAGCCTGGCCTAGCGACACAGCCGTGAAGGTTTTTCTGATTGGACGGAATTTAATTGTATCTAGGGGAAAACAGAGTATGAAAAAAATTTAAAAGTTACAAATAACACAACACTTTGCAGACAGAAATGCGGAGATTTAGGTTATGCACACATTTTAATTTAAAAACAAAGTTCCATTTGTTAAGAATTTCACCTCTACAAATTTCTCTAAGAAATTGAGTTTTGAAAGGTTTCAGGATGTGAACAACTAAACTATTACCCAAAGATTAGTTGTCAAGATCAGGTACAGGTTGAGTATCCCTTATCCAAAAATACTTGGGACCAGCAGCATTTCAGATAACTGATGCTTTCAGCAGCACCAGCCCTATAAATGTTCTATTTTACCTAGATCCAATGTGGGTAATCTGCTAACATTGGATTTAGGTAATATAGAACTGAAGCCACACTCCAAGTGCGATCGACTACACCCCCACCCGCGCTGTGGGAACTTCATTTCCCGTGAGCGATTGCTTTAAACCTACAGCATCCCAGCGGGAACAATGGAGCTTCATAAACAGGGCTCCAAAAAAACCTTATCCGAACGGACCCTTGGCCACACACAAAAAAAAAAAAAGTTTTTGGGGGGGTTTTTGGGAATTTCGGATAATAATGGATCTTCAGATAAAGGGGAACTCAGCCTGTAATACTCTATGATGTAATACTATGCTTACCAAAATAGAACCAAAATCCAGCCGTTTGTAGATAATAAATCACAAATGAGGGATTAAAAGGTTAGCTTTATTGTAGTTTGCTTTGATATAGCAGATTAGGAAATAACATCATAGTTATAGGTCAAGAGTGATGGGGCAGACACACTTTTAGGCTCTTTATATAAAATGTCAGCAAGCATTCTATTTGTGAGGTCAATTGGTTTGATTTTAACACAAAATGCACACTTACATTTTTGTCAATGTTAAATAGCGATTTGTACATTTTCCACTGTGGCCTTATATGAAATGAACTCTGTGATGTAGATCAGCTGACGTCAAATACCTCAAAGCATTTGCAGTTAACCTCTATGGTTTATTACAAAAGTAAACCCTTAAACAGGAGCTCAAAAACAAACGGTAAATGTTAGCTATCTCCTCCAGTCTACAAAACATTCACTCATGCCGTTATAGTATAACTTGTAATCAATGGTACAGTAGTCTCTCCATATCAAGTCATCAGTAAAACCTTCCAGTCTGGTATTTGATGTGACAATCGATCGTATCCCTCACACATGCATGACATATATAGAGCATGAAGCTCAGTTTAGAGATAGCTCCTAAGTTGTGCTTGTACCCATGTGTCCGTGAATCTGTACATGCGAGTCGCTAAGACGGGGTTTGATCTGATGTCCCTTCTGAAAAGTAAACAATCATCTTTCTTTCTCAGATTATCTTACATTCCAACTAAATATATTTTCTGCCTACAAATAATAACAATAAGTTTCTGGTGAAGGGGGTAACGCGAAATAGAATATTCAAAGACAAAGAGGATTGGAAAAGAGTTTTCACCATTCTATGTTCCAACCAGTCTCTAAATCAAAACATTACTTTATTTCCCTCTACGTGAAAACTGCATCCGCCATCACGAGCAAAGCTGCTTTGATCAGATATTCTTAGATCAGGCTAGTTTAACTTTCACATCCTTGTACGAGGTCTGGTACTAGTGATCAGTAGTAGTCATTATTAGGAGTTTGTATCTTTTTTGGTTCCTTACATTATTATTATTATTATTATTATATATTCTTATTGATTTATTCTGAATTTATATTCAGTTTGTAAGGTCCCTGCTCCATAACTTGGCTGATTGGACCCATGCCATATGATTATATTGGACGTCACTGGGGTGTAAATCTATGTACAGATTTATTTTTTTCCTTTGTTATCCTTTCTTTGTGTTCATAAATACTTACCTAATTGAGCCTACCTCGGCCTCATTACTCCAAATCAGCCAACTACAGCATCATTCGCTGTGGATATTTATCGTGCTGTATCTAAAATATATATTCTTATTAGCAGAACATTTATCGTTTTTCTTCTTTCGTTTTTTTTTCACTGGAGTGACACCTGTTTGTTTTTTTTTGTTTTTTTGTTTGTGCGTTTTTTATTGTTTTTTTTAATCTATTTTTTTATTGTTACACAAGTGGTCCGATCGCCCTGTTGCCTGTTTAGTTAATTACTGATTATCCCTACCCCTTTTCTGTCATTGCCCTTATCAGTATTATATATTACAATTTGACTTTTTTTTTTTTTTTTAAACTACCTTTTTTGGTTAGGAAGCAAACTAAAAAGCAAAGCGTTAAAAGACTAAGGCAACCATGCATATTCTACAGGGCTATTCTACAGCAAATCATAAGAAATATTATGACAACGTAAAGCCTAAACACAATACAGCTACATCTGTAATTTTATCTTGTTTGACAATTTCTTTTTCCAGAAGGTGCAAAGCATAAGCGACAAAAAGGCCAGGAGATCCATATATGTAGGTCGATAAAGAATTTCCCATGCCATAGTCTTGTGTACATGCACATACTGTAAGGGAGGAGGCTTTAACCCCTTCACGACGCATGGTGCTTGTGTACCAGACAACGCAAGCACCCAAACGTCATGATTTGTTCCTGGTAGCCAGGAACGCTATGGCAGCAACCCGATCAGGGTTTTAATAGACCCTGTGGGTCCCTGCCAAAAGATTGTGAGACCTCCGGGCGTCATGGAGGCGTGCCTGAACCAGACAGTTCAGGAACAGCGCGATTTCGTGAAATGCAGCCGGTGCTCATAGCGATTTAGTGCAATGTAGCCGGTGCTCATAGCGATTTAGTGAAATGTAGCCGGTGCTCATAGCGATTTAGTGAAATGTAGCCGGTGCTCATAGCGATTTAGTGAAATGTAGCCGGTGCTCATAGCGATTTAGTGAAATGTAGCCGGTGCTCATAGCGATTTAGTGAAATGTAGCCGGTGCTCATAGCGATTTAGTGAAATGTAGCCGGTGCTCATAGCGATTTAGTGCAATGTAGCCGGTGCTCATAGCGATTTAGTGAAATGTAGCTGGTGCTCACTTTGCCGTCCTAGTGTCTTTTAGGCACTGAAAATCAGGACGGCATAGAACGTCCTATCGTCAGGAAGGGGTTAAGCAGGCCAAATTCAAGATGGGTCAACTCAACTCTTAATATTTTTGAGATAAACTGAGTACTATTCAATTGGGTAACATTCCCCTGGTGCTTTAACACTTTATTATAATGATCTGCCAATGTGGTAAAAGAGTTAGAAAGAAAAAAAAAATCTTCAAAATTGTTCTGTACGGCTCCTAAAATATTTGTCAAGCCCTGTGCCGGCATACTTTGTAATGAAATATACAACATCTAGATACTGTGTGTGGGCTAGGTAAATAACTTGAATTATTAAATGAAAAAAATATGTGAAATGTTTCCTCCTATTGAAAGAATGTAAAACCCATTCTACATACACATTTGTTGTGAAAAACAAACGTTAAATGGACACTACAGGCATCAAACTTGATGCATGAAGATAGTAAGTACACAAAATCAGGAAAAAGAGTGGGTGGAAAATTTGTAAATCAGAAAAAACAAAATTGTTATTCTAATATGTTAACAGTGAAAGGTAAATATTGTGTTCAGGTCAAAGTTCAGCTTTTACAACACTGGCTCAGGTTTTTTACTGATATAACAATAAATGTTTAGAAATACCAGTAAAAGGCTAGGTCCGGTCCATCTTTTTAGAGAATTATTCTTTACTTAAATATGTTGTGTCTTATCCCACTTATATCTTATCTTATATAAAGCTCATTAAAGAACAACAATTATGTTTAAATCAAAGATTGCACGAAGTGTAGGCATTTTAAAAAGAAATGCTTTAATGAAAGAAAGCAACTAAAGCACCTTATGGAGTTCTCTTCACTCTGTATGGTGCTACCAGGAGGCAGACATCTTGAACCAGATGAAAGAAGGTCTAACAAAAGATTCTAAACAACATGTCCGCCCGATAGTCCTTTACAAACAAAGAGAGCTCAATAAGGTACTTTGTTTGTATTCCATCATTAAGGAATTTCTATTTTAAAAAAAATCTACACTTTTAATTAAACTTAATTTTTTGCCGACCAAATGTTGTCTATTAAAGTTTTCACTGTAATTGACACTGTGGGGGCAGTACAGTTGGTATCCCAGTCCAACAAATATTAACCCCTTCGTGACGCTATGACGTTCTATGTCATCTTAATCCCAAAAGAGGCTAGGACCTTAACTTTACAGCCCCCTGCGATGAGCTGTGCTTCAGATCGTGGTGCAGGGACTTGCAGCTGGATCCCACCAGTCAGATGAGACCATTTTAGTTGTGGCATATAAAAATCGGCCCTATACGGTTTATGCAGATAGGATCTATTATTCCACATCTGTGCTTGCCCATCTATATTCTGATGGGAGCCAGTGTCCACCAACAATCTAAGGGGAGTTATGGTTTACCACTGCTAAGATAATTATCTGTCTGGCTAACTGTACAACGGTATACTAACAGGAGCAATACTGTATTACATATGGGCCTTGTCAATTATAGACAGAGCTTGGCTACACCTCTGAAATGGTTACACTACATGGAGGGTCAATGCTGGTCAAGAACGGAAGCGCTAGAAACATAGTGCAGCACAAGATGCGCTGATGGCATGCTGAGAGATACTGCATACAGTCCAAAGACAACGTGCATTCATGATCACACACACACACGATGAGTATATTCACCAGAAGGGATACATGCTCTTATTCCCATCTACATTGTAAGCTCGAGAGCAGGATTCTCTACCTCATGTATCAGTATGTCCCTGTTTAACATAGTCTCTGCTACGCTCTGTATCAAGCACTATGTAAATTGTTGGTGCTATATAAATAAATGGTAATATAATAAAAAATATATATATTAATTATAGTATGTTTGTAAAAATATCCTTTAAGCAAAACACACTAAGACTTTACAAATAGGCATGTAGTGGTACCAGCCTTTGGAGAGAGGAGAGAAGAAGGGAAAGAAGAAAAAAAAAAACATATCACAAAACTTAACTTGTGATCATTACACAACAGCAGTCATTTATGGGACAAGTGTACAATAAACAATGTTCTACCAGAAAAGAAAAATCACGCAATCCCTTCAAAAGGGAAACTCCCACCAAAAAATGAAAAGGTTTTTTTTTTTATTATTATTTTGCATTGCTGATTTTAGTTATGTCATTTGTTGACCACAGTAGTTAAATGAGAATTGCTGCAAGATTTTGGAGAATGTAAAATTCTCAAAATGGATGCAGGAGACAGACACTTAATTTTAATTTTATAAGCAATTAATTCAAACGTAAGGGGGGGGGGGGGGGGTTTGGGGGACAGTGGCATATGTATTATACATGTGTTTAAATGCACAGGTAATCTAGTTACATCTTAGGTAAGTGGTGGTGTCCCTTTAAGGACATGACATCACACAAAATCTAGCCAAACATGGATTTTATCACCCCAGAATACTGTGAGCAGTTTTAGTTTCTTGCAATGAAATTATTAAATGATCACAAAGATAACAGCGTCATGAAGTCAGCCACAAAGTACATTTCACAGAGCATATTGTTTGTCGTGGCAAAAAGAAAGTTTCCAGGTGATTTCCTGAAGCTTCCTTTATCGTTTCTAGAACATGAACAAAATACTTTTTATCTATAAAAAGTTACACAGATCTTAAACAACATTATAATAATGAATGTGATGAAAAGGATATGAATGGAGGAAATAAATAAGAAAAGAAAACCAAAGAGAAGATAAAAAAAAAAAAAAAAAGAAAACCAAAAGAAAAATATAGAAAAACAAGATAGAGTAACATGGGGAGAGGCAGAGAGAACAAGAGTAAAAGCAAGAGAAAAGAAAAAATGAAGAAATAAAGAACTCTAAACCTGTCCCATAACAGAGAAGTACCAGAATTTGGAAAGATTACATTTTACTCATAGTTGTTTCATTTGTGCCTGGAGCCAAAGCCAACAGTAACATCTGCATGGCCAGATCTTATATTTTCACTAGTTCAACACAAAGCACTGAATGAATGTGTATTAAAAACCCAGCACGTTAGATATTTTCTGATTGCCTTGCAAATGTTTGTTTATTCTAATATTTCCAGAGCCGTGCCAATCATCTTCCTTTAGAAATTGCAAGAGGAACACATCTTGTTTTGATTTATCACACATACACGGTTTCTCTAAGCTGGCACACGTGTAAATAGAACACATACATACATATTTAGAATTATACGCAAAGCAAGATTTGAGATCAGGCATGCGGGATAAACTTAATAACAATAAGAAAAGCAATCAAAAAATGTTTGGAGACACAGCTAACCACTGTGTGTATCTAAAATAAACCAATTAAAAACAAAAAATATAGTTTATAGCAAAAGGCTATCTTCATTAAAGGGACTGTCTGGTGCCCAAAATGCATCTTCCAAGTATTAATGTTCTTTCAAAGTACTTTAAAACACAGTTAAATTAACTTGCGAAAATACAGCCGTTTGCAAGAAACCAGGACTGCCTACACTAGCCAAGCAAAAGTAATTTCCTTTTTTTTTTTCCACTGCAGGAACCAATGAGAATAAAGTCATTCAAATAAATGGAATATCCTGTTTCTCTAGTGACGTCATAGGACAATGTGTTGCACTGTTAAGAGATCCGACTGTGTACAAGAGCATGTTTATCACAGTCCACACAATCTATTCTATTGCAGGAAGTGACTAAATGAAATAAAATTGTATATCCTCAGTGCCACACCTGCAGTAAACATGCAGAGTAATCACTGGGGAGGACTAAACTCTCCCTTTAAAATCAAATTAAATCACACTACATTCAAGTTGAGTTTTTCCTTCAATGACAAATCTCTACATCTTGGTGGTGTCCCAAAAGAAAACCATTATGGTCCAGCTGTGGAGGGAACATTTGCAACTTGCTGCCCAACATGGCTTTTACATGGCTAGCGTGGATACTTATCTCGTCAGGTGATTTCAAGACTCTTCCTTTGCCATTTATACAAAGAGGAGAAGTTATTTACAACGAACACAAAGTCATTTTTCAGTGCTGCCCTTTCTGGGTGAGATGTGGCTCCCAATTCTTTGCTACCTTTTAGTCATGCCGAATGCGATCGGCGAATGGCTTCTATTTCAGTGTTACTGAATGCCTCAATAACATTGTTTATATTGTAAATGTAGAGAATAAAAAAATAGAAATGGTCAATACATTATGAAGAATTGCAAGCACATGCATAAATGTGAGAAAAGTACAGTGTTTTGTGCATAATGAATATTACTGCTCGTATAGTACACAGGCTTTTTTCCTAGTGTGATTTGATGCAGACATTCTGCATAAATCAAATTTTTAATATTTGACTAAAAAGCCCTCCCAGTGATTACTCTGCATGTTTACTGCAGGTGCAGCAGCACTGATTATAAAGACACTGAGGATATAAACTTTTGTTTCATTCAGTCTCTTCCTGTGCTCCTTGAATTGAGTGACCTTGCTCTTGTACACTGTAGGATCTCTTAACAGTGCAACACATTGTTTGATGACATCATTAGAGAGACAAAAAAAAATTCCATTCATTTGAGTGAAATTATTCTCATTGGTTCCTGCAGCAAAAAATGTTTACTCATCGAGTGTGGGCAGGCCCGGCTTCTTGCAAACTGCTGTAATTTCACAATTTCATCTAGCTTTAAGTATTTTATATTTTAAGCAATGCAAAATGTAAAGCATGCATTTTAAAGCACATTAATATTTGGAAGATGCATTTTGGGCACCAGATGGTCCCTTTAACTGTGTCTGTGGTGTATCCTGTTTCAACGCCACACTTTTAGGTCATAAAACTGAGACTCTGTTGAACACGTATCTCTTAATTTATGCATTTGTTTTAAATTCTGCATAACGTACTAACCATTTGTAATCATTTTTAATTCTCTACATTCACTGTATAAATAATGTTTATAAAACAAAAAAAACTGGTTTATTTTTCCCCATCACTGACCAATTACAATTAGATATATTTTAATGTTTAGAAACAAATCCACCAACGGCCAATTGATTACATCATAACACACCCTTACAAGATGACCAATTTGCAAGTACACGTATGATGACCACGTCAATTAATTTGTATTACATGAAGCGGCATGCTCCAGATAAAGAAGAAAGCACAATGAAGTAGCACTGAGGCAAAGATATCCTTATTGTTAAAAAAGAGGGCAGATTAGCAAAAAATTGTCAAATACATTTCAGGCAAAAAATCTCTTATTCATAGACCCATAACACAGGATTTCAGTAGAGCAGGGCTTGACAAATGTAATTCTGTATTAGGAGCCAGCAAAAAAAAAAAAAAAAAATCTAGGAGCCAGACAACCGCGCATACACACAATCACGCACAACATACACACACAGAAAACCACATAGACAGACAGTTACACCTACATACAAAGAAAGTTGCACTTCCAGAAACAGAAAATCACACAGACTGAGACAGACAGTAGTACTTACATACAAAGAAAATCACACAGACTGAGACAGACAGTTACACTTACCATCGTCCAGTCCCATCCTGCTGAGCGCCGGGATGTCACCGGCACTCAGACTTTGAAGAGCAATGCACAAGGGGGCGGAGCTGTCAGTCTGTGCAAACGAGCACATATTGCTCTCCTGTGCTGTGTACGCACACACACACACAAAAAAATACATATGTCCAAGAGGTGAGACATGCTAAGTTGAGGATGCCAATACCTGGGGGCCAGTTCTCATTTCCTGGTCGCCATGGCGACCTGTATTTGTCAAGCCCTGCGGTAGAGTACTAGTTATCAATAAGAGAAGACACAAAGATGCTAAGCAAGAAACATGGGAAAACATCCAGGAAAGTTCATGTAGAGGATGTCCCCAATACCGATCAATACAAATAAATCATGAAGTAACCTAGAAACAATTGGCAAGTCCTATCCATTGCTTAGGGGGAGGGCTGGCAAGTGGGGCAGGAAGGCAATTGCCACCAGGGCTGCTCTGAAGTTTTACTCAATGTGATGGGTCTGCACCACTTTACACGCCCCAGTGGGTAATGCCTTAAATTTTCCTATCCAATTGTGTTGTCCTTCTATCAGTCACTGCACCTTATCTGTTAGCAATCTGTCTTGCGTGTGTGTGTGTGTGTGTGTATGTATTTCTGATATCAGGTGGGCTGATAAAGTGACACCAGGGGCTAAAGCCAACAGTTGCCAACCCTCCCCTGCTCGGCATTCACTCCTAAAACAAAACAGTCCCTCTTTGAAAATGTTGGCACTTGGCAGGTTTAGCACATGCTCAGATTTTGAGACTATACCGAAGTGTTCCTATGAAAAACAAATCAAAAAAATAAATAATTGTACCATTCAGGACTTGTGCAATGGGTTAAAGCCAAAGATAAAAATCCCTCAGGAGGTGGGAGGAACAGTCTGGCAGCAGGAGAATGTCTGAACCTTGACTGATCTACAGATTAGAACCAAGATCCTAATAAGCTCCTTCCCAAGGATAATATATTTAAATCGTGTGTGTGTGTGTGTGTGTGTGTGTGTGTGTGTGTGTGTGTGTGTGTGAGCGAGTGAAGAGGCACAGTCCCCACAAGCTTATTGGACAAGAACCTGGCCCTCCATTTCCATCCTAAACTAGAACTACAAATTTTTGAAACTGACTAATCTGACAAATGTTCTAACACAATGAAATTCTAGGGCTGGACACATTACTCATCCCGAGGATGAATCGGCAATCCTAAATGCAGTAGCAGAGTTAAAATACCCATCATCCTAAACACTCATTATAGCATTTTTAATCGGACAGAAGCAACATCCGTCTGCTTGAAAAATATTTCTGAACGATGTTCCCACGGACAACTATTCAGAAGAGATTTATATTTGATGTGACTTCCAAGGCAGCCATGTCAAGGGGCTCGTTCTGCGCATTGGGACCGATGATAGGCACACACACACACCAAGAGATGTGCCTGGCCGTCTCACTGCTGCCAGGAGATTAAAGACAAGAAATGAAGATTTGAAATTAAAGTTTTAATGAGGTCTTCTGCTTCAATGTAAATAATAATTGGTGTTTAGCCACTATAACATGGTGGAAACGTTTCACACCCCAGTTTCTGGTAGGTTTTTCTGAAATTCACCCAGTCACACTTGTTTAGTTACATATTTTATTAAATACAGTCACATAAAACCAAGAAAGACATATCTGAAATCTACAAAATAAAACCTTTTCATTTTTTGGTGGGAGTGTCCCTTTAAGGAAAAAAGAGAAGATTGGCTTAAAAAAAAAAAAAAAAACACAACCAAAAAGTGTGGCTTTATCTGCTGTGACAAACTCTATCCCTTGTAACCTAGAAATGTCAAGCGAAGCAATCTGCTGACGGCACATTTCACACTACATTATTCATTAGTAGAAAAGCATCTTCCTAGCAGTTTATTTACATTAACATTTATTTATTTACCACCAACAATTTACACAGCACCAGGTACAGATGGTAGAGAGCAACTACATATAAAGTTAGCTTGGTTCCATAGACTATTTACCACTTGACTTGTGGCTATGGATGAACTTGTAATAAGCAAAGAAAAAGTTAGCACTCAACTCGCAGGATTCAAGTGAAGTGCTTTAAAATCGATGAAAGACTACGAAATCACATAACAGTCAAAACAAAGAGATGCAGCAGAATCAGAACGATAAGAGACACAGATAAGCTTAGATTGCAGGAGAGACAGATGAGCTAGAGGTAGGCCAGTCAGGAGGGTATTCTAGTAATCAGAGAGATCAAAAGCAAGGGATATTGGCAGACTCTTCACTGAGGAACGTTCCTTAGGTGAAGGCAACAAGATTTGGCTAGAGACTGAACATTGGGGACTAAAGAGAAAGAGTCAAAAACACCCCCAAGACATTGGACACGGTCAGCAGGTACAACTGTAGCATTTTCAACTACGATGTCGAAGTCAGGTACAGAGCTCGAGGGAGGGAAGATGATCAGCTCCAGTTTAGATAGATTAAGTTTTAGGTAGAGATCAGACACCCAGGTATAGATGGTGGAGAGACTGTCCATTACACGTGACATGAGAGACAGCGGAGAGATAGATCTGGGTGTCATCTGCATACAGGTGGTATTGGAAGTCAAAAGAGATGATGAGTATTACTATACAGGAAGTGTACAGGGATAACAGCAGACGGCCCAGGACCATCCCTTGGAAAACACCAACAGTGAGCAGAATTTGGTCACATTCCAGCATGCAACACTGTGGAGGAGCACTTAGATAGAGACAACTCATCCAGGAGACCTAAACACCTTTCCAGTTACTGGTTACATGGATAGTGGGGTTTCCATTTTTATCCAGCAGGTGTTCATTTCGATTCATAACATTACTTACCGTTTAGATTATTGCCCAACATATCAGCAAACAAGCAGCAACAAAAGAAAAAAAATATATATATACATTGTATTGTCTTATGTCAGATAAAACACATTTTCAGTCAAAAGTGGAGCATTTGGCTGTGAAAGTAGGTCCCGTATCCACATACAATGCTTTACGTGGTCGTATAATAAATGTGATGCTGAGAAGATGAAAAAACAGTGACTGATCAATATAAAGACCAATCATATTGCAGGATTCTAAAGGTGGACTAATCACCATGGAAACCACTGAATGTTTTACTTTTAACACGTTGCCCCACATTTCAACCTTTATAAAAACACCCGTGATGTATGTACTTGTTCTGTATGGCTTTTAGGGCTACTAGGCTTACTCCAAAATATAAGATAGGCTTCTAAATTCTACACTAGTCATGTTCAGGATTTGTTTCCATTTCTAGGAATTAATCTGCAATATAAACAAAAAGCTTGGTTAATGTGACATTTATGGGAGACGGAGACATATTGTGCACTGTGGCCTTCATTCAATGTTTCAGATAACATTTCCAGAAGAACAAAAAGTGCTAGATAATAATTAAGTTAATAAAGATTTTGTCCTAGGGTGGGTGAAATGGTCAATCAAACACAGAGAAGTTTAGGTTATTGTCTATGGCCAGGAGTGGAACCAGTCCAAACGGCGATTAGAAGTAATAAACGATGGTCATCATTTAGCACCGTTGGGACTTTTACTACCTAGATCGTCTTCAATGCTGATAGGAATATTAAGCTTAGGAACCTAGCTATTCAGAAAAAGAAAACACTCCAAGTATTTTTACACTTGAAAGGATCGCAAAAAAAACGGAATAAAAAGTATACTAAAGCTTTAAAGCAGACACTTGATCCTAAACAAGTATGCATTGATTTCTTTCAGTGTCTTTGCAATACTTAAGGGGACACTCACCTAAATTGTTTGTAAATGTGAATGTAGAGAATAAAAAAAATAATTCTGTAGACTGGGTTATGATAATTGCAATCAGCTAAGCAATAGGTTTTTTCTGCTAAAGTTTCCAGACTGAAGAATCACTTCACAATTTAAAAATTCCCAAAGTCTGCATTAGATAATCATAAAGAGGGTTTAGCAGGTTATTTGGCCAGTATCTTTCCTACAAGTTCCTAGCAAGGTGTAGCTATTCAAGGCAGTAACACTGAACCAGGTAAGATCATCATTTAGTTAAGAGTCATGCTACTAATTTATAAATCTGTTCAGGACAATACCTCCAAAAGAGACAAAATGAGGCAGACCCCTTCTTAAAGAGGTAATGAACTTAAAACCACAAAAATGTATACATGAAAGGCCATTTCTCCCTGTTTTAGATCTTCATAGTACTTCTGCAAAATCACAAAGCAAACAATATCACAGTCATTAACCCCTTAGTGACAAGACATTTTCACCTTGACTTTCCCTTGGTGACAATGGCTGTTTTGACATTTCTAGGGTGTTTGTGTTTATCTGTAATTTTTTTCTCTCACACATACAGTACCCACACAAATTATATGTTGTTTTTATCGTCATAAGAAGGGCTTTCATTAGATACCATCTATATCTTATAATTTACTACAAAAAAAAATCATAAATTATGATGAAAAATGTAAAAAAAAAAAAAAAAAACACTTTTTCTAACTTTGACCTAAAATATAATTTACACAAATAAAATCATTAAAAAAGACCCCGTCTAAATAGTTTCTAAATGTTCTCCCGAGTTCAAAAATATGCATGTTTCCATATTTTTCGGTATTTTTTTGCGAGTTATGGGGCAAAAACCAAAAATAGTGTTTTTTGGTTTTTTCCTATATTGATCTTTTGACCCCAACCCGAACCCAAAATTTAACCCTAACACTAAATTTAACCCCAACTCTAATCCCTATTATATCCCTTAATATTTTTTAACTTTAATTTAATTTTAAACCTATCCCTTATGCTAAAAAATATTTAATTTTAACCCTATAGGCTAATATAGCTAAATAACCTGTTTTTAATTAATTAAATATGTATTTTTAAAAAAATTCCATTGCAATGCTACTAAACTACCACTAGGGGCAGTCAAGTAGCATATTCAGAGCGACGGAAGTGAAGTTACTTTCACTTCCGAAGCTCAGACCGGCAGAGGGCTTAGCCATATTGACGGAGCAGCATGCTCCGTCAATATGGCTCCCACGATCTATCCGTGGGGCGATCGTGGGGGTCCCAAAACAGAAATTTCGGTGCTAGCTATTGCCTCGATGTCGAGGCAATAGACCAGCACTGTTAAAGCGGTTTTCGCGATTGTTGAACGCGAAAACCGCTTCATTGACTGCAGGACGTGCCAGGCACGTCCTTTGTCGTTAAGGGAGTTTCTCCCAGGACGTGCCTGGCACGTCCTTTGTCGGCAAGGGGTTAAAGGGACACTAAACTGATTTTTTTCACTTGTGCTTCTAATATAAAAGGATTTACTTAAATGTCCCAGGGCATGTTTTGTTTAACTCTTGCTTCCTTCAAGGAAGCAAGAATTTAAAACAAACACATATATAAATCATATGCCACTGTTTTTTTGTTTTGTTTTTTTATATGATTGAATTAACTGCATACAAAAGGAAAAATAGAATTACGTGCATCTCCAGCATCCATTTTGAGAATATTTCCCATTAAGCAGCATCATCCAAAATCTTCCAGCCATTCTCACTTTACAACTGTTGCCAAAGTCTGCATGATGATGTCATAAGATACTCCCCTGCTCTCTTACTGGCTCCTGTGTATCATAGTGGGCAGGACTAGGTGGCTGTGTACAACTTTTTTTTTACTGCATCCAACACAAAGAGAGGAGGTTAACCTGATCAATCAGGATCATAACTCTGCCCCCTTGTGATGTAATAGTTACATTACCCTCCCATTCAATGCAAGTCTATGATCAGAATTCTAACTTATAGACTGCATTCTGTGTCCCCAGCCCCAAAGTGAGAAATTTGTGCTGTATAGTCTCTGAGGGGTGGCACCCAAAAACACTATATTTCACAAAATGGCGGTGCCCAGTCACACTTGTTTAGTTACATATTTTATTAAATACAGTCACATAAGAAAAACAAAAAGACATATCTGAAATCAACAATAAAAAAAAAAGTAAAACCTTTTCATTTTTCGGGGGGAGTGTTCCTTTAAGAAAATGATTTTCAAAGTTGCTGCTTCACCAAGATGACCGGCAACCGGCAGCCACTCCCAGCAGTGTGAATGGGAATAAAAATACGTATATGTCTGCCCGAATGCTATTGTGAACCTTTAGGAAGGATGAGTGGGGCAGGACTGAATGCAAGATGAAAACAGATGAAAGAATGACATATTTCAGGTGGAGAAAACAGGCAGTCCGTGAGACAGACACAAGATGTTGGCACTATAGTATAAAGGAGCGCAGAACAGGTGGAAAAAAGTATGAGCAAGCCGTTTGCCCCAGCACATTAAACCAGGATAAAAAGGAAATCATTTTACATAGCAATTATTTAATTTCAGGGTATAAAAATTGAACAACACATATAACCAGGTATGTTTGGAGCACCCAAATTATTACAACATTTGACTACAGATGTCTCCATGTTCACATACATTTCTTTCATTCCATAAAGAAGTAATCTCTCCTCTACATGTGAGCATGCGACTGCGCTGTAGTATTAATTCGATTTTAGACAGGCGTGTAAACTTTTAATAATTCTTCCCTCAAGCTCTAGATAATCCCAGGCAGCATGAATAATTTCCATAAAAAAAAAAACCTTTTATTTATGAGAATTTTTACTTACAAAGTTGTAAGGGTTTACAGTTAATCTCTAGGAATGTAGTAGACGACAAATATGAATGCTACTATTATAGAAGATGGAGAATATCTGTACATAGATTGAACTTCCACTGAACCACAAAAATGACCATTTAGAACAAACACATAGGATGCGATACAAAATTGAACAATGGCACCGAATAAAATGCTTTATACAGCAGTATCCTAGTTGTTTAAGTTATTTTTCCATTGCAAATAAAGTATTTTAATATATTTTACTCAGGGAGGTTTCTCACAGTATAACCCTTTGAGAGCCAGGGGGACCAATACATTGGAGATAATTCAACAGGTTTAAAAAGGGGCACTAAAGGGTCTCCTACAAAGCAATCACAGCAGGAGTTAATATGTATTTAAAACTACACGATTTGGAGATTGGATGCATTGGGTCAATGCCATGGAGTATCAAAACAGCATTAAGGGCTATTTATATAAAAGTAAATCTTCAATCAAATTTTTAAAAGTGGTCTAAATAATCATTTAGCCATAGAATCGACTTTTATACCCTATAGAGAAAGAGGGGGTTAATAATAGAACACAGTACCCTTTAACTAGACGGAGAAATATTTATATATATATATATATATATATATACACACACATATATATATATATATATATATATATATATATATATACACACACACATACATACATACATACATACATATATATATATATTTATATACACACACACACACAAATTAAATATATATATATATTCACACACACACATTCTAGAAAAAAAGGCTGTGATTTAATGTAGGAATTTGAACACTGTTATTGCTTTACTTGCTCTATTAAATACAAATGAAGTCATTAAGCATGTATATATAAATTAGTGTTCACTATGTCTAGATTGTAAGATATTCATTGCAAGTAAATTGTGTAAGGGATTGGGAATTAATAGCCAGAGATTTTCTCTTTCTTTGCTCCTTTTCTGTCTTGAGGCTGGGGAGGGGGTTATTATAAAACTGCATATTATCTAACTGCATCCCTGGGCTCAATAGTCAGATCGCAGACACTGAAGTTTATAAAGACACATCAATACATACACCCTTACCTTGAAACAAAGTGTGCTGGTCAGTTATTACCAGTATGTCTCCTCTGAAGAATGCTCCCTGTCTGAGATCCTCTCCGGCAGCTCTGTGTCATTATACAATGGAACTGCATGCTTATTTAACATGCCGGAAGGCGCTGCTGCATTGCATAAGAGCTGAGCAGTGCTGCTGCTGAACGTCACTGCAGTCTGCACATACTGCTCTGTGATTGCGACACCTAGTGGCGGAGTTTAGTATTAAGGAACATTCCTTGTTACAAAAATAAATGGCTTTATTGATCCATAAAACAGGCCGTGTAGCTTACTTGCAAAGTCACTAAACCTGGCATCTCAATTCTGGTTCTTAGGTTATACAAGGTAAAACTCGATTTTAGAATATTTAGCATATTTAATTCAATGAAAAAGGAACAGAGTATTTAATTTACAGATCTCTCTTCTCCAAAATGCCTTAGCATTACCTTCCCCTAAATCACCCTCAAGTACCTGCCCTAGACCTAAATGTCCCTCATCACCCAGGCTCTCACCCAAAACGGCCTCTTTTGTTTTGTTTTTTTTAAATAAAATACTCTAAAATTAAGTCTATTGCACCTAAATACTGCAAAATGGAAGTTTAGAAAAAAATTGATATATTGATGGCAAAGCTGAGCAGAGTTTATTTGCAGTTTATTTATACAGTAGACTAATGCTTAATCAATAGTGTAAATAATAAATAACCATGAAGTATAGGAACCTAACTGAAAAAAAAAAAAAAAGTAACCCTTGTATACCCATGTGTTAAACTTCTTTAAATTAACCAAATGTAGCACCTCATCTGCACTGCATTGTACAGATATCTAAAAACTTCATTCTGCCATGTGATTGTTGGGCATTATAAGAAAGATTTGGAAGATAAATTAGGCACTGTCAGATGCACCCTCAGGATGATTGTGCAATGTCTGGACTCTGCTATACTTCATTAACTCAATAGTCTAATAAAACTAATTATGCAGGTTGTAATTAAGAACTGCAACCCTTGAAGTGGTTACTGAAAACTGGACACCATTAAATCCACTGGAATTAATGAGGTGGAGAAAAGAAAAAAAAACAAACACTTATGTAAGAAACATTCAAGTTTTTTGTTTTTTTTAAATAAAGTCTAGAAATGTACAAAAGCAAGAACAAACAAGAGAGTTTATCATTAGTACTAATCTTCACATAAGGACCTCAGCACTGCTCCGAAAATATGTGTGTGTGTGTGTGTGTGTGTGTGTGTGTAATTATATATATATTTATTTATACTGTGGTCTATTCAATAAAGAGAGAATTGCAGGGAATTTCAAACGTAAGGCCATAGTTTTTCCAACACAGCTACATTGTCCTACAGTGTGAAATCCCCATCTCCATTCCCTGCAATGCTCTCCTTATTGAGTAGACCCGTCCATGTATATAAGAAGTCTAGTCTACCTAGACCAGTAAAACCACCAAATATAACTAAGTGTATTAGGGGCATGTCAACAGACAAGCCCTGGCCCCCCAATGCACAGCTGTATAGAAACAGAATTCTTCATGTTGAGTAAGCAAGTTAACAAGGCTGTCCAAGCACAGGCTCTTTATCTCCTCCGGTGTCCCAGAGAAGTGGGCACAGTTAAATTAGGGGCATTCCAACTGTTTTGTCAGAAGGATGATGTGATGCTACGGCAAGGCATTTCATGGAAATAAACTTTGTTTTCCTATGAGTCAGTAATGACTCAATTCAGGGAAAGGGAGTCTATTGAGCACATGCAGGATTAGCAGCTATTATACTCCATGCATGGTTCAGTCAGCACAGGGAAGGGCATGTTATCTAATCACTTTTACTGTTTAGGTTTTAGGGGAAACATCATGCTGTGCGCATTCCAAGGACTTGAAACATCCGTGTTCAACAGACAGACTGAAACCACAGTAATAGCAAATGACAGGACTTTCATAGATGGGATCATGAACACTGCTGGCTAGAGGACAGCCTGCCAGTTTGTACTCTCACCAATCTTACTGAATGGAGAGGCCCTGGGAAACTGCTGCCAACCTAAAATTATAGGATAATTGTAATCTGTTTTAAACTAAAAATAAGTGCGTTACACCGATCATAAAACATGTCCAACATGCATCACATTGAAACGGCCCCTTTAAAATGCAGGGTTTTATTTAGCAGTAAAAACAAAAATAGGCAAATCCCATAACTTAAATATTTGTCATGTAACTATTACAGCATTAAGGGACCAAATAGTAACTTGGAGTGAAAAATATACAAACTAACACACTAAAGAAACAAAGAATATGTGGCAGAAAAGGACCAGTCTGCCCCCCTGAAATTGTGACCCCAAAGGGTTGAACAGATTCTATAGATGATGCATTAGCCCACTGAGCTACCTCATTGGCTGGCAACTATGATGATTACATGCAGCTACTATCCCATAATACACATTTTCTACCAACATTTACCCTGCAATGGATTTTGTTATGAATTTGGAATATTAAGGACAACGGTCATCAAAATGTAAAGGAACACTAAACATTACTTATGTGAGGATACACTGGCGTGTACTTCTGATAGTACATGCCAGTTTATCCTCTGACCAAGAGCTGCCATGCTTCCACAGGAACTAGGTCCACCCTGCTGATCCCATAGAAAAACGAGGGGCGCTCTGTGCTAGCAACGAGAGACCCTCGTATTCGGCAGTCAGAGCGGGGTGAGCCCCTGCTCTGATTGGCTGCACGCTTGCTGCCGTTGTCAGCGCACGACAACCAGGAACTGCTGTGTCTCTATTAAGATACACGTCGGGTTTACTTATCAGGACATGTTTTGTTTGACCCTCGCTTCCTTGATTTGCCCTTGCCCCCCATGTATACTTTAATGGACCGGGGGGGGGGGGGGGGGAATTGTTGGGATGTTGGTGGCTAGTAGCAGAATTCCTCCCAACATAGTAGTCTATGGGGAGGGTATACACTTGTATTGTCACACACATCTCATACTCTTTTACAAGCATGACACTGCAGTTCTGAGAGCATCACGTGCCATTCTTTAAAGTGCCAATAGCTGACATAGCGAGAAAATAAAAAGTGAACTAGGCGCCTCACACTGGAAAATGTCACATAACTATGAAAAGATGCTGAAAGTGTTTTGCGCAAGAAGCCATACATTATCATTCAGACAGTGTTATCTGTGAATGGAGGATGATGATCAAATTATATATCAAAAAAAAGAAATATGTTGCCACACTAATGATTCCACTCAGGTTTACCAGGGCTTTGCATACCAGGCCCAGCTTTGAATTCTTTTGGTGGATATTATGGTTCCACCACCTTCCCTTAGTAGGATTCCAGGGGTAAAACTTGGAAATCAGCAGAATAATGGGAAAATGGCCAATGGTATAACGAAAGGGGGGGGGGGGGGGGACCCTGCACGATACTGTATAAAAATATATATTTATGGGGGCGTTGCAGCTCTGGATGAGGACGGACGTGTTCTTGGTGAGCTCTGCTTCAACGCAACTTATTGGGACAAAACTGGAAGGCTACACCACCTAAAGTGCCGAAACAACAGGTCCCACATCCAACTAAAGATATGGGCCGACGATCTAAAAAAACCAGAACCTTCTCTGAAACCAAAACATCTGGATATCAGTTCGCTACTGGTTAGGCCCCCGTGGCCTACAACAAGCTTGCAGCCAGAAGCCTCCACTATGGCTCAATCCTACTCAGAATCCTCTAGGGAAGATATTGGTACTGTGCATAAAATGGCACAAGATAAAGATCTAGCTAGTTTATTCAATATTTTATTATTGTAAGTGACCACGTGAGGGTATTTTTCTTCTATGTACACCACGTCCACTCTCAGAATAGTATATGTTATGTAATTGCTGATATTTAAACCAGGAATCTTTTACTTGATATTTATAATATGATAGGATGTATGCAAAAAATGAACCCCCCTCAGATTTATTTTATGTGATTGATCTGTGGTTTTATTTTTTTTAACCTGTGGTGCACTCATAATACTATATGTTTCTCCCTTTTTCAGAGTTCTGAAGATAAATAGCGTTGAATATGTTCCTTTAATTGATGCTTAAAAATCGCATGGAATGTAATATATCTGATGTCTCGATCAACATATTTTTGGGGAACTGGGTAAAAGGCGGATCTGCCGGATCCAAACATTTTCACTTATAAATGTATGTTATTGTTGCATATTTAATATATATAGATCTAGATCCTTCCAGCTCTGTGCATATTTCACATTTACACAGCCGGATGTTGTAAATGTGAAATACGCGCGGATCCGGCTGTGTAAATGTGAAATACGCGCGGATCCGGCTGTGTAAATGTGAAATACGCGCGGATCCGGCTGTGTAAATGTGAAATACGCGCGGATCCGGCTGTGTAAATGTGAAATACGCGCGGATCCGGCTGTGTAAATGTGAAATACGCGCGGATCCGGCTGTGTAAATGTGAAATATGCGTGGATCGGGCTGTGTAAATGTGAAATATGCGTGGATCCAACTGTGTAAATGTGAAATATTATTGGATTAGGCTGTGTAAATGTGAAATACGCAAGGATCCGTGTGTGTAAATTATTGGATCCAGCGCTATATACTAACTATATAATACAACCAGGTCCACTGCATCAAACATCACATCTCAACACCTTGCTTCAGAGACTTCCTTGGACACGACTTGCCGACATATGATGTCATATTAAAAAACACTCCATATGTGGGAGAAGTCCTCCATTCACAGAGAAAAAAAAAACGCTATTTGAAGGATAAGTTATTGCCTATTTTATTTATCTGAAGAATTTATTTTGAAATAGCCGACATAGTTTAAAGCAGGGCTCGACAAACCCCAGGTCGCCATGGCAACCAGGAAATTAGACCTGGCGCCTGGGTTCAGTCAGCCTCATGGTGCCCTTGCCACTGCCATCCTATTTTTTGTAATGTTTTCGCAGCGTGAGGGGGTAAAGTCTGTGCGGATGACACAGACGGCAAGCTCCGCACCCACGCACAACGCGTGTCTGAGTGCCGGGTGTCGTCACGTGACATCCTGGAACTCAGCAGGCCGACCAACGGAGATCAGCTGAAACACGAATGTCCCCCTCTGCTGCAGTGAGGTAAAGCAGCAGGGAGGGGGGGCACATCAAGAAGAAACCAAAAAAAGACTGTGTGAGGTGGGTGTGTGTTTGTATATTTGTGTGCATGTAAAGTAGGTGTGTGTGAGGTGTTTGTATATATGTGTATATGTAAAGTAGGTGTGTGTGTGTTTGTGTGTGTGAAGGGTTTGGATATATGTGTATATGTAAAGTAGGTGTGTGTGAGGTGTTTGGATATATTTGTATATGTAAAGTAGGTGTGTGTGAGGTGTTTGGATATATGTGTATATGTAAAGTAGGTGTGTTTGTATATATGTGTATATGTAAAGTAGGTGTGTTTGTATATATGTGTATATGTAAAGTAGGTGTGTGTGGGGTGTTTGTATATTTGTGTATATGTAAAGTAGGTGTGTGTGGGGTGTTTGTATATTTGTGTATATGTAAAGTAGGGATCGACCGATTATCGGATTAACCGATATTATCGGCCGATATTCACAGTTTCCTAAATTATCGGTATCGGCATCTAACTTTACCGATAATGCCGATAATATTTGAATGAAGCAGTTTTCGCGATCAATCGAGGCAATAGCCAGCACCGATATTTCTATTTTGGCACCCCCACGATCGCCCCACGGAGCGATCGTGGGGAGCCATATTGACGGAGCATGCTGCTCCGTCAATATGGCTAAGTCCTCTGCCGGTCTGAGCTTCGGAAGTGAAAGTAACTTCACTTCCGTCGCTCTGAATATGCTACTTGACTACCCCTAGTGGTGGTTTAGTAGCATTGCAATGGAAAATAATTAAAATACATATTTAATTAAATAAAAATAGGTTATTTAGCTATATTAGCCTATAGGGTTAAAATTAAATATTTTTTAGCATAAGGGATAGGGTTAAAATTAAATTAAAGTTAAAAAATATTAAGGGATATAATAAGGATTAGAGTTGGGGTTAAATTTAGTGTTAGGGTTAAATTTTGGGTTCGGGTTGGGGTCAAAAGATCAATATAGGAAAAAACCAAAAAACACTATTTTTGGTTTTTGCCCCATAACTCGCAAAAAAATACCGAAAAATATGGAAACATGCATATTTTTGAACTCGGGACAACATTTAGAAACTATTTAGCCGGGGTCTTTTTTAATGATTTTATTTGTGTAAATTATATTTTAGGTCAAAGTTAGAAAAAGTGGTTTTTTTTAAATTTTTCATTATATTTTATGATTTTTTTTGTAGTAAATTATAAGATATGATGAACATAATGGTATCTAATGAAAGCCCTTCTTATGACGATAAAAACAACATATAATTTGTGTGGGTACTGTATGTGAGAAAGCAAAAAATTACAGCTAAACACAAACACCCTAGAAATGTCAAAACAGCCATTGTCACCAAGGGAAAGTCAAGGTGAAAATGTCTTGTCACTAAGGGGTTAATTAAGCTGTTTTGATGCCTTGCTTATATTTACTGTAGTGTCCCTTTGATATAATTGCCTATGTCATTGCTGCTCATTTTACTAAGATTTAATCTAAGTATGGACTATGTGCAATTGAACATTGTTGTTCTTGTTACCTTTTGACTGATATTTAAAAAAAAAAAAAAAAGTGGTCCAATTTGTTGTATTTGACCATATCACCATTGTTTTGCTGCATTATTTATTTTTATTTAGCAATGAAAAAGATTTACAAAAAAAAGCTAAACGTTAACAATAAACATGTTCATTTAACAGCAGATTTGTGTAGAAATAGTTTTTTTTCCCAAAAAATTAAAATGCACGAAATATCGGTATAAGTTATCGGCTATCGGCCTGAAAGTTCACAGGTTATCGGTATCGGTATCGGTATCGGCTCTAAAAAATCAATATCGGTCGATCCCTAATGTAAAGTAGGTGTGTGTGAGGGGTTTGTATATTTGTGTATATGTAAAGTTGGTGTGTGTGAGGTGTTTGTATATTTGTGTGCATGTAAAGTAGGTGTGTGTGAGGTGTTTGGATATATGTGTATGTAAAGTAGGTGTGTTTGTATATATGTGAAGTAGGCGTGTGTGTTTATGAATTGCGTTTATGTTTGCGTGATTGTCTGGCTCCTAAAATCAAATTAAATTTGTCAAGCCCTGGTTTAAAGTTTTATGATTACATGTCCACTGGCCCAAAACAGAATCCATCCAGTAAGCCGAAAAAAGAATCTGTTTTGGTAGTAGATTTTGTACTGCAAACTACAAAAAAGTCAGGCTACATTTAAAGTGGCAAGAAAATTCTTACACCATAAGTCTGCACATAAAGGAACTTATGTATATAAAAAAAAAATGGCAGTATCAGGAGATTTATAAAAAAAAAAAAAAAAAAAGCACAATCGTCGTTATTTAGAGTGGCAATGGAACCTTTATATAAATCCTAGAAAGAGCCACATGTGATGTCATAAACAGGAGACACTACAGACCCCTTTAAATGACATTTCTATTAATTTATGCATCTGCTTGCAATTTTGCCCTTACAATGTATGGATGATTTTTCATTTTCTACATTCACAGTCCAAATAATATTTATGTGATGGAGTCCCTTGAATAGATTGAAAAATAGTGCTATCCTTGCACTAATGGCAGGGTATGCTTTATGACCATAGTGGTTTAATAAAGCAGCTGATCTCATAGGAGCTTCTCAATAAATGTCCTCTGCAACAAGAATTATATAGATATCCATTTTTTCTTTTTAGCTAAAGCCTGCTGTAAAGACTGACACCCACACATATCAGTGCTCTATGTCATCCGCGCCATGTCTTTGTCTCTGTCTGCAAGGGGTAAATGGAAGTATCATTTGTTCCTCACCCCACGCATCTTTCTCCTCTGATAAAGTCTGTCCTCCCAGCTCCGTGGCACACTAAAGATACACTTTCTTGTTTACCCATTCTAGGTCTGTTAAGCAGACACTTAATACACACTTTTAAAATGTAAATGTTAGGTCTATTTTTCTTTCCTCAATTTAATTATACATGCCATTGAAGGAACATTGGTAGTTTGCCACACTGCCACGGGTCCATTGAATGCCATGTACAGGCAGCAAACCACGATGGGAGACTTTTTGAAGTGAAGCCAGAGAGGTAAAACGTGTATTGAGGGGGAGGCAGAGAGTCAGGAGGAATTATTGGAATCTAGTTACGTTTACAGGGACTGTGATTTGAATTATCCGATTTTTTAAAGGTTTTATGTATTCCGGATGTAATAAAATGGTATGAGGAGTTCCGATACTACCTCACCCTTTCATCTTCCGGCTGAGCTACGAAGATCACTGCAGAGCCATCCTACATACTACCTGGAGCGGAATTGACAAAGCAGATTTCTGCTCAGTGTAGTGTGAGTGAGCGGTTTCTATACCAACACAATATAAGATATTTTATTGTGATATTGCACCACTGTGGTTTTATTGCTGTTTAGTGTTTTACAGGACTTGATCTTTCCAGCTAAATATGTTATGAGGATGATATCCCAGTGTTTTATGGTAAATACCCTGTGTGCAGGTGGGAGTTAGCACACTCAATCACTTGTTGTTTGTGTATTTTATTTTTCTAGTTATGAGGCTACCAACTGCAACCTTTAAATTTAAAGTTGTGTATGTTGCAATTTCAATCCCCTAAGTACTGCAATCATGGACGATTTTAATTACCCAGAACAACTGTATTAAACCAAGAACAGATTACCAATAAACTGAAGAAAACTGTAACTGCCCACTACTGCAATAGTGCATCAGATATGAATTATTGCATCAGGGGTGAAGGCCAGGGTCATGGACAGGCCGCAACATTGTTCATGGCAGACATTTATAGATTTATAGACATATACAGATATAGATTGGAATTGTGGAACAACTAGTTCCACTAAGGGCAGCTGATTTCTGAACCTGACAAACGAGAAAAAAAATAATGTTACAATACAAACAAAATAGATGCCTGTCTGGATCTACATAATTAACAATTAGGAGCTTATCTCAAGCATTCAAGTAAGAAAACACTTGGCAAATAGTGACCATAACATGGTGTCATTTGTGTTTAATTCAGAAAAGCAGATTGGCAACTTCTCCCCCAAAACACTTTGTTTAATAAAGGGATCTAGTGAAATCATAAACCGAGATGGATTGTAGACATAACACAAGTTGAATACCTTTCTACACACATTACATTTATTAAAATCATCAATATTTTACGGAACTGTAAACCTAGGAAAAAGTGCTTAAGCAATTAAACAATGTTAAGATAGACAAGGCCACAGGGCCGTATGGGATACACCCAAGGGTAATTAAAGAGAATAGCCTAATTCTGGCCAGACCATTATTTTGGATATTTAGGAATTCTTTAAGTTCAAGTATAATGCCAATATACTACGCATGGCAAATGTGGTGCCCCTATTTAAAAAGGGGATCAAAATCTCAGCAGGGCAATTACAAGCCTGTGAGCTTGACATCTGTAGTGGGGAAATTATTTGGAGGATTGCTAAAGGTATATATTCAAAAATACCGTATTTTTCGCCTCATAAGACGCACTTTTTTCCTCCTCAAAAGTGAGGGGAAATGTCTGTGCGTCTTATGGAGCGAATGTATGTGCATACTTACCTTCATGCTGCTCTCCGTTGTGTTCTCTCCGTTGTTTCCTCCGTGCAGTCTAACCTCCTGCACGGAGGAAGGAAGGACGTTGCGCGACTTCAATAAAGTTAAGAAGGGGGAAAAAAAAGCGCCCGGAGCTTCCTTCCTCCGTGCAGGAGGTTAGACTGCACGGAGGAAACAACGGAGAGAACACAACGGAGAGCAGCATGGAGGTAAGTGCTAGGGAAGGGGGAGGAGGGTGGCACAAACGAGCAAATCCTGGCATAATAAGGGGCAAAATCCTGGCATAGTGAGGGGCAAAAGCCTGGCATAGTGAGGGGCAAAAGCCTGGCATGGTGAGGGGCAAAAGCCTGGCATAGTGAGGGGCAAAAGCCTGGCATAGTGAGGGGCAAAAGCCTGGCATAGTGAGGGGCAAAAGCCTGGCATAGTGAGGGGCAAAAGCCTGGCATAGTGAGGGGGGAAAGCCTGGCATAGTGAGGGGCAAAAGCCTGGCATAGTGAGGGGCAAAAGCCTGGCATAGTGAGGGGCAAAAGCCTGGCATAGTGAGGGGCAAAAGCCTGGCATATTGAATGGCTAAATCCTGGCATAGGTGAGGGAAAAAATCCTGGCATATTGAATGGCTAAATCCTGGCATATTGTTTTTTTTTTTGTTTTCCTCCTCTAAAAACTGGGTGCGTCTTATGGTCAGGTGCGTCTTATGAGGCGAAAAATACGGTACATCTTGAATCAGAATATAATTAGTAGGCATCAACATGGCTTTGTGAAAGACAGGTCTTGTCAAGTTAACTTAATAGCATTCTATAAAGAAGTCAGGACAAATATGATAAATGTGATCTATTTAAATTTGGCTAAAGCATTTGATATATGTTCTGCACAAAAGGTTACTTTAAAAAAAAACTGACTGAAATTAAGGCTTGGGCCAAGTGTATGTATTTGCATTGAAAATTGGCTAAAAGATTGCGAAGAGTCGTTGTTAATGGAGAATTCTCAAACTGGACAAAGTTATAAAGTGCAGCATCTTAGGGCTCTGTAATGGATCCTCTTAATTTTACATTTGTATATTAATTATCTCCCAAGTTGTGTTGAGAGCCATATCTCAGTGTTTGCTGAAGACAAAAGTAAGAAGGGTAATACAGTCTACCCTTCATGTTTCTTCTCTGCAGGTGGATATAGACAAATTGGGGGACTGGGCAGTAAAATGACAAATGAGGTTCAATATAGAGAAATGTAATAAGATATTGGTATGTATAAAATGTGGTACTGATTCACATAAATGGTAAGACGTCACATTGAATATGCAGTGTCCTTAAAACATTTTAAAAAAAAGAAGACAATAAATACAGGGATTGGAAGATTTTAGTTATGGAGACCAAGAGAAAAAAAAAAGTTGCATTTATAGACACCATAAAAAAACAAAGAAAGGTGGCAGGTGGCATATATATATGTTTTTGAAATGCTGAACATACAGGGCTATAAATAAGAGTAAACATTAATATTTTAGCGCTTCTTGATTCAAGAGAAATCCAATTTGGAGTTTAGAAGGCAAAATTCAAAATTGCTTACTGGAGTGGGGGAAGGGTTTGCCTCATTTTGGATCAACAGCAGGAAGGATAGGTAAAAGGGTTGAACTTGATGGACGTAGGTCTTTTTTTCCAACCTAAATTATTATTGTCAAACAGCATTTTCATATTCATAACTTGGCTTGACAGATATTGATAGACATAAAAGGGACAGTCTAGGCACCATAGTCACTCTGGTGTAATTTGAAGTATACTGCCTGTGTGGCACACACCAATTTTTTCTATGCAATTTGATGCATGCATTCTACAAAAATCTAGGGTGTTTTGTATTGCTTTTTTTGCGGGGGTGATTCTCTGCTTCACCAGCTAGTGTGGTCACACTGTGTCTGAAGTGTTTTAATTTGTATGGTGGGAAAATGTTGAATAAGGAGGTTGGAGGTTTTGCAAAGTTGTGATTCCACTGAACTTTTCTCAGTGTCACTTTATCTGTAATTGTACCTGGCACTATTCTGTGGAATCCTGTGTGATACTTTACATCAGGGCTTGACAAACTTAATTTCATTTTAGGAGCCAGCAAAAAAAAAATGTAGGAGCCAGACAATGGCACATCAATCTTGCAAACATACACACACCTCATATACACCGAAAAAAGCACATTCATACACACACCTCACAGACACACACCCTTCTCACATACACACCTCAAATACACACATAAAAAATTTTGCTCTTCGTTTTTTTTAAAACAAAACCAATACATTTCTTAATGTGTTCCCCCTCCCTGCTGCTTGAAGTCAGTGCAGGGGAGGAGGACATTCGTGCTGCAGCAATGTCTGTGCCTCTAAAGTCATGTGATACCCGGCACTCACACTGTAGAGTGCAGTGCACGAGGGGGTGGAGCTTGCAGTCTGTGCAATCCACACTTCCCCTCTTGCCCGAATGGCCGCGCGATTGTGCTCATCGTTCAGCACCCGAGCGCCAGGTCTGAATTCCTGGTCGCCAGGGCGAACTAGTGCCTGGGGTTTGTAGAGCCCTGCTTTACATACATGTAGGCCTGTTCAAACATGTTGCAAGAATGACAAAAGGTGTAATGTGTAAGTTTTTTTTAAACTTTAAGCCGTGCAAAATACACAGTCCCTTTAAGGAAGCAACAGACTATTTCATGAGCCAATTAGATTCATTTTAGGACCAATGGAAATAATACTTTAATTCCAACATAAAAAGGTTGGGATGTCAGTAATTAGACTCCCTGCCTTCTGGGATTTGCCAAGGCTTTGATCAGTGCATTAATGGTTAATGTAAATACCACAGGAAAACATAGGGCTGCTTTTTTAAAGATACAGCAGTGTAAGGTGTCATTTTCCACAACACACTTACAAGTGGTTAACATGCTTATTGCCAACATCTGTATTTAAGTACCTTCTGCATTATATAAAGTTTCCTATAATTAATAATGTGTATGGATTGAATGCATTGCAGCAAATGAGGGGGCAGCAGTTATTTTCATATACATCTATACATGAGTGCAACTATCCTACCAAATAGCCTGATGGGGTTTCTTTTGTTAAAAGACAATTCCATTTGTCCATCTATATTAGAAGCACAAGTTAAAAAAATAAATAAATAAATATAAAAAAAAATGTTGTTGTTCTTTCAAGAAATACTAAGAATACGGAGAACTATTCACCAATCCTGCAAAAGGAAACAGTTCGCTCTTCTTTTTGGCCTAGATATTTATTTTGTAACTATTACATCCAGCCCTCGCCCACATGGGTCCTTTGAACATCTCTTGTACCCAACCCTTGTGATTCTTCTCTCCAAGTAGGTACATTTGCACTCCATACACCTCACTTTACATTGCAAGAAAGTAATGAATGGTTGCTTCACCCATGCAGACATCAGTGGACATGATAATGTGCGGAGACTGGAACAAATGTGTGTAACATTGCACTCTTCTTCCTGTATTGCTCATCGCAGAAACAAAGGGACTGGCAGCTTAACAGTAGAAGATGAACTAGCAGCCACATCATCTTGCGTTTGCCAAGCTCTCTCTTACTACAAGGATCTGTGCTCAAGCCTGAAGCCTTTTCCAGGCAATAGCTTCTATTTTATGGTCTATATTCTATGGCGCATTGCACTATTAATTAGTGAAGATTGCTCATTGTCTTCACAAGTCTCCCTGAACATGCCATGTGCAGAGCTAGTCTAAACTGCAATTTTATTATTTCATTTGTTCTGCTCTGAAAAATGTCCCTGAAATAGAGTGAAAAGAAATGAGAACTGTAAATATACAGCTCCATAATGAGACAAACATTGGATGGGGTGGCTTTTAATTCAGGGTTAATTTGTGGATTGTGGTATCTCTAGAGATCACTCCAATCCCAAAGCAGAAGTAGAAAAATAATGAATTCAATAAATGGTTGCATTAAGATGAATAAAACAAATGTGCAATTTTGCTTCCATCATTAACCCTTCACAAGATAGGCGCTTAAAGAAAAATACCGTATTTGCTCGAATAAAAGTTTTTTTCCAGAGCAAATGATCTGAAAAATGCCCCTGGTCTTACATTAGGAGGTTCGTCTTATAATCAGACCTCAAATAGAGATATGACTATAAGACTGGGATTCAGGGCCCCCCGCAGAGCTGCAGGGGACCTTGGATCCCCCTCGCAAGCAGCTGGTGGATGTCTGTGCTATCCGGCAGTTCATGACCTTTCCAGTGTTCCGTCATAGAAGTCGGTAGTGTCAGGCAGCATCGGAGGATGTCTGTGCGTTTCCTGCAGATATCCACCGGCTGCCCCCACAGAGATTTGGTAAGTTTGTGGGAGGCAGAGGGGAGAAGCAGCATTGGGCAAATCTGGGGGAGGGAGGGGGAGAGGTATCATTATGCAAATCTGAGGGGCGGAGGCAGCATTGGGTAAGTCTGGGGGAAGCAGCATTGGCTACGGCTAGGTAGGGATGCGGAGGCAGCACTGGATAAGTCAGCCAATGACTGTGGGGGCGATGCATGGCTATGTCTGGGGGCAGATGAGCAAATAAAAGGAAATTATCCAAATGTTTTAAAGATTTTACCACAAAATGCAAATTCCTCTTAAAGGGACAGTCTGGTCCCCAAACTCACTTTGGTGCAAGATGAAGATTACTGCTTTTATAATGCAGGCATTTTGCATAAATGACATTTTTTTTATATTTGACTCAAGCCCTCCCCAGTGATTACTCTGCATGTTTACTGCAGGTGTGGCAGCACTGATTATATAGACACTGAGGATATAATGTTTTGTTTCATTTAGTCACTTCCTGTGCTCCTCAAACTGAATACATTGTGTGGACTGTAATATACTTGCTCTTGTACACAGTAACTTACTCTTAACAGTGCAACACATTGTCTGATGACATCACCAGAGAGACAGGAAATTCCAGCAAAAAATAAATAAGGAAATTACTTTTACTCAGCTAGTGTGGGCAGTCCTGGTTTCTTGCAAACTGCTGTAATTATTTTATATTTTAAGAAATGTAAAATGTGAAACATGCATTTTAAAGTACTTTGAAAGCACATTAATATGCATTAATATTTGGAAGATGCATTTTGGGGACCAGACAGTCCCTTTCAAAGTGCAACACATTGTCTGATGGCATCACTAGAGAAACAGAAAATTCCATTAATTTGAATTAAATTATTATCATTGGTTCCTGCAGCAACAAAAAAAAAAAAAATGGACTTTTACTCAGCTAGTGTGGGCAGTCCTGGTTTCGTGCAAACTGCTGTAATTTCACAATTTAATCTAGCTGTAAGTATTTTACATTTTAAGCCATGCAAAATGTAGCTCATAAATTTGAAAGTAGTCTGAAAGCACATTAATATGCACTAACATTTGGAAGATGTATTTTGGGCACCAAACAGTCCCTTTAAACTGTGATATAGCTTTTCCATGCATGCCCAGATTTCCCAACACAAGCAGGCCACCAAAAGGGGTTATACTATGACACGTGTGCAGGTCGGACAAGCAGACAGCAAGTTCCCAACGATGACTCACATCTTAGCTATAACAGTAAAAGTGAGTTATTTGCTTACATTGATACTACGGTATTCCATGAGTGCTAAGTAGTACACATCCTGTATTTCTAAAGACAGGCTCCATTTTAAAATGCTAGCTTATAGGATCTCCTGAGTCCCCAGTGAACTTTAAATGTGCCTCACATTCAGAGGTCAGTGGTACAACAACAGTGTGATCTGCAGATCTCTCCACGCAGCACTGCTGTCAGATCTGCCAAATAGAACCCTCAATGTTTTAGAAAACACTACAGTAAAATTCAGAAAAAAGTCAGAAAGAAAATTCATAAAGAAGTCATTAATTAAAAAAAAAAAAAAAAGGTTGCTCTCACTAAAACAGATGGATTAAGCAGTTACAAATGTTTACAATGAAGTTTATTTCACAGCAAAATTCAGTGACTTCCAATAAGGAGGGCTTGGAAAAATAGGCAGGACTGGTACTGTAGCAACAGATTGGTTACACTTTATTTGCTATTACAAATTGATTACACTTCATTCTTCTGTTAGGAGATAGCTAGTTCTGAAGAAAGAAATAAGACAGATCTGTTTCTTTTTCTAGATTTTCCATGAAGCAGTACTGGTATATCTAAAATGATATACCCTTTTATCAATGGAAAAAAAGTTAACAGCTTAGTCATCTTTGGCATATGCATATAAGTAGATTTGATGACATTCCATGTGTTTTTGCTATGTCCTGGCATGTACCAAATATTATTTAACTTTTTAAACCTTTAGCAATCTCTATATTTTCTTCTTTCCCTATTCTGGGACATGGATTGATGGTTGGAGTGGCCCTCTCCACTCCTTTCCGCTGTAGAGAAGTAATAAATAAATAATCTGTATCAGTCGGGCTTTGTTCCGAGAAAGTCTGCATCAGATAATATCAGAAGGCATTTGGATGTCCTTTTTTCAGTCGGGGCACGAAGGGGGTCCATGCTGACCCTTTAGTTGGATGCCAAGAAGGCCAGAAGGCCTTTCAGAGGGTCATCTGGACCTACCTCGAGGAAGCTCTGAAAGCAGTCAGATCTGGAGGCTCGTTTCTCGACGCAATTTGGGCACTTTATATAAACCGGAGTGCTAGAATAATAGGAGCAGGTATAGTTTTCCCGTATTTTTATATTTTTAACGGAACCTGGCAGGGCTGTCCCTTGGCCCTATTATTGTACGTAATTTCCCTTGAACCATCAGCTCAGACTATTAGGAATAATGGGAAAGTACGAGGTATTATGGTTAAATCCAAGGATTTTAAAGTCTCATTGTTTTCCCCTTGAATAAGAAAACCCATGAAGGTCTATAGAGGCCTTAATTATGTAAATTGACAGATATCTCTTACTATAAAAGTAAACGTGGGGATATGTCAGGCACTGATATGTGGTATAGAAAGCAAAGATCTAGAGATATTAAAAAAGAAAATCCCATGTTTGCTGGAAAACCAACTATATAGACTACTTAGGGAGTAAAATCGCAGACGAGCCCCAAAAAAAAATTTAAAAAAAAATTAATTGAATACAACTAACTATATCTGTTAAGGGATATAGCTAACAAATTAAATGATTGGAAAACAATATACTTATCATGGCTGGGTAAAATAAATGCAATAAATTATTATATACTTCCTTATTTATTTTCTGTTGCGATCAATCCCTTTAAGGGTGGATTATAAGATACTGAAACCGTTTCAACAGAGAATGAATAAATTTAATATAATCTCTTGGTTGCAAAACCAGGGAGGGTTAGGAACCAGGAAGGATTAGGAGTCCCAGATATAGCTAAAATACATGACTCAGTCATGCTTTCACATCTGGCAAATTGGACCCATTTAAATGTAAATAGTAAACATGTAAATAGAACAAAGAGGTCAAAATCTAACCAGTAACTTGTTTATGGCCGATAGTAATCAAAAGAACTCCATTAACCCTATAGTCAACGACCTTATATATATGTGGAAAAGACGAAGGAAAAAATGTCTTCCACTATATAGTATAGATCAGGGGTCACCAACCTTTTTGAAACAGAGCTACTTCATGGGTACTGAGTCATACGAAGGGCTACCAGTTTGATACGCTCTTCTGAAATAACAAATTTGCTCAGCTTGCCTTTAGTTATACTTTATTAATAATACTCATCTATGTGAAGACACTAATCACGTAAATGATTTCTCACAATAATTAGCAACAATGACAATAAGGAGGGAAACATATCGATATTCAGCACTTTAATCTCAGTAATTGTTAAATTTTTCGATGATCACTTACATCACTACATTTCACAGGAAAAATGCAACGTGGGAGACTTTTTGCTGGCTAGCAGAATGAGTTTTTACTACAGTTCCCATGATGTCACACATACACACAGTCGCACATAAATACACAGTCACACACACACATTTACAGACATCCTTATACACAGTCACACTCACACACACAGCCACCCTTACATACACTGTCAGACTCACACACACATAAATACACACACAACCACCCTTACACACACACATAAATAAACACACAGCCACCTTTACACACAGGATACACTTACACAGACAGTATTTTGCCATTTAATATGCCATTCTTTTCCATTTAATATGCCAGGATTATGGCCCTCAATATGCCAGGATTATGCCATTTAATATGCCAGGATTTTCCCACCCTCCTTCCCCCTTCCCCAGACAGTACTTACCTCCTTGCTGCTGTCTCCCGGTGCAGGTCCGTGGCTGTGAGGGAAGCGTTGTGCGCTCCCCTCCAGCCGCTCGGATCAATGAAGTTTCTTTTTAAAAAAAGTTTTAAAAAAACTGTAAAGGAGACTGGAAGGGAGCGCACAACGCTGCCCTCACAGCCACGGACCAGCTTTTAACAGAATTGTTTTTGTTTTTTTTTACCTGGCGTGACCCGGGCCCACCGGGCCCCCTGGACCCGGGGAGTCAGTATCGCCCCCTGATCCTGCGGGGAACTCATGTCGTCCTTGGGGGCGACCTGGTGCCCGCGGGCACCGTGTTGGTGACCCCTGGTATATATAGACCTTTACCACTAGAAATAGCTGAGAGACGTATCCAGAATCTTTTTTCTGTGGAGGAATCTGAAGGCTTAACGTCTGCAAGAAGCAATGTGAGTATGCTCGGCAGAATTGGGATGCTGGAGCATCCATGAGATGTGTAATGTAGAACAGGAGAGTTACAGCTGACATTTCAACACAGTTTAGACATAACCTGTATGGTGAGAACACCATAGAGCTGGGTGGCACAGGCGAGGTGCACTTTACAAGCCTCTCACTTTTTCTGATAATTCAGTCTCGGTTTCACTGAGTTTGTGGCTAATGGACAAGTGCACAAAGCTTACAGCCCTCACTGCTTGTTTAACACTGTTAATGCTTCTCACATTGCAGGTTTGAAAGTAAGGTTGATTTAACAGTCCTGAGAGCTGCCGTATAAGATGCCAAATCTGTAGCCTTTTGTACCCTCGATGGTTTGAGGAACAAGGAACTGAACTTTAGTCTATATCAATCCACAAGGCCTAGTCTGGCCACGGCAGCCAACAAGCCTGAAATCAGAAGAATATCTAGGGCACCTTCTGGAGCATAATTACCAGCGCCATTAAACAGCAGGATGTTTCTGGTTGACAAATAGAAACATAGAAACATAGAATGTGTCGGCAGATAAGAACCATTCGGTCCATCTAGTCTGCCCAATTTTTTTTGAGTACTTTTATTAGTCCCCAGTTCCCGGTCTTATAGCTAGGATAGCCTTGTGTCTATCCCACGCATGCTTAAAATCCTTGACTGTGTTTACCTCTACCACTTCTGCTGGCAGGCTATTCCATACATCCACTACCCTCTCAGTAAAGTAATACTTCCTGATATTACTTTTAAATCGTTGCCCCTCTAATTTAAGACTATGTCCTCTAGTTGTGGTAGTTTTTCTTCTTTTAAATATACTCTACGGTGTTGATTCCCTTTATGTATTTAAATGTTTCTATCATATCCCCCGTTACGTCTTTCCTCCAAGCTATACATGTTAAGATGCTTTAACCTTTCCTGGTAAGTTTTATCCTTCAACCCATCAACTAGTTTTGTAGCCCTTCTCTGAACTCTCTCCAAAGTATCAATATCCTTCTGGAGATACGGTCTCCAGTACTGCGTACAATACTCCAAGTGGGGTTTCACCAATGCTCTGTACAATGGCATGAGCACTTCCCTCTTCCTACTGCTAATACCTCTCCCTATGCAACCAAGCATTCTGCTAGCATTTCCTGCTGCTCTATTGAATTGCCTGCCTACCTTCAAGTCCTCTGAAATTATTACTCCTAAATCCCTTTCCTCAGATGTTGAGGTTAGGACTGTACCAAATAGTCTATATTCTGCTTTTGGGTTTTTACGCCCAAGGTGCATAATCTTGCACTTGTCCACATTAAATGTCAGTTGCCACAGCTCTGACCATTTTTCTAGTTTAGCTAAATCATTTGCCATTTGGCTTATCCCTCCATGAATATCAACCCTGCTGCAAATCTTTGTATCATCAGCAAAAAGACATACTTTGCCAACTAGACCGTCTGCAATATCGCTAATAAAAATATTAAAGAGAATTGGTCCAAGTACAGATCCCTGAGGTACCCCACTAGTAACAAGACCCTGCATCGAACATACCCCATTGACTACAACCCTCTGTTGCCTGTCACTCAGCCATTGTCAAATCTATAAGCTTTTATCCAGCTGGCACTTAACTCCAAAAATGTTAAAAAAATATATATATACCCCGATTGTAATAAAAACTGATGGAGATGTCATAATGAAAAAGGTACAATGATCCATTTGTGGTGGAAAGGTAAATTAGCTGCAGATCTCTAGAGAAGGGTTATAGATACATTAACAGAGCAAATGGGCACTGAAATAACACATTACTTATACATAGCAAGATCATGGAAATCAGTGGGACAAATAAATCTAGACTCAGTATATGAACCATTAGGATTATCAATCCAAGATGGAAAGGGGATCCTATCTGAATAACATAGGAAATATGGACCTCTGTTATAAAATCTGGTCACCATGGATAAACAGATAAATAGAACGGAAGAACCAAGGAGGTGTGAAAGTGCAGGAATGTGTAAGAATGAGTGAAGGTGTAATATATGTAAATTGTGCTTGATATCAGGTTAAATAAGTAGGTATGAATATGTGAAATGTATGAATACTAAGGGAAAAATATAGTTTTAGTATAATTATTAGAATTGCTGTAAACTTTTGCAAAAAAAAAAAAAATCACTATATGTAGTGGCACAGCACCCTCTATACATGTACACAAACAATAAAACATTTAAACTTTTAAACTTTAAATAAATGAACACAGTATTTAGGGAGTATTTTTATTCTCAATTCATCACTATTTCCTAAATAGGACTGGTTTAAATGAACATTAAATGTAAAATACTGTGCATGATGTACTGGCTGTAACATGGAGTAAAAACAACAACAACTTATAATGCTATCAAACTTGTGGCATGCCAAAAGCTTACACATATAGCTACCACAATGGCTCACATGAGGTCCATGTATGCACGCATGCTTCCACAATGCAGAAAGTTGAATCCCATTAACAGCACTTGTCATTCTGGGATTCTCTTGGAAACAACCTCCAGGTAAGAATATAATTTCTGCAGACTTTAGGAGCCAGACAGACCAATTCCATGAGACAGCCTGGTTAGTTCTAGGATCCAAGGAAATAGGACTTTCACAGAGTTCGATGTAAAATGTTTGTTTTTTTAAAGTTAAGAGCCAACAGAAAAGATTGCAGAACAATATATAAAGGAAAATGTATTCTCTTTAAAGTGAGACTGACATTTTTCATACGGTTTTCTTTTTCATATAGAGTTAGGGTTGCCACCTTTTCTTCAAAAAAAATACCGGCCTTGGTACTGTCTCCATAGACTTAACATTGGCCTGGTACCAAATTTTTACCGGCCTGCCGGTAAAATACAGGCCAGGTGGCAACCCTTTATAGAGTATGCTTCCTTAGCTCTTACAGCTAAGAACACAATGTATTAGTGCACACCATGACAGAACAGGCGATCTATGCCAAAAATGTAATTATTTATAAGCAAAAAGACTACAAAAGTGAATAAAGAACATAAAGTAGGCTTCCAAAACTTAACACCACAATCAAGGGCATGAGCTTCTCAGCCATTGCTTTTAGGTCAATTCCAATCAATAGACCATTTTAGAAAGGTCTCCTGTTAAAAAGAAAATGTTATCCTAAAAGAACTCTTTTTGGCGCTCTGATGGGTACAAATGGACAAATGAATGCATACAAGTTAAACAAAATCCAATATATACCAAGCACTTCATTTCCTACCTTTGTGCAATTCACCATTTGTGTTCTGCTACACGTCCACCATTCTGTATTACAAAATATATACCTAAGATAAGGAGAAAAAAGAAAAAAAGACGGATCATGAGGAGGGAAAATTCTTATGAATAATAGTAGGAAACTGCAAAAAGTATTTAGAGTTGGCCACAAATCCATGCAAGAGTGCAATACTTAAGGTTCTGGTTCCTGACAATGCATTTTAAAAGGATTCACCATTAAAAATGTTATCTGTGCAACGTATAAGGGTCTACTCAATAAAGAGAGAACTGTAGGGAATTAAAACGGGAATTTCAAACTTAAAACCAAAAGTAGTTGACTTGGAAAAATTCCGCTACACTGGCCTAAAGTTTGAGATTCCTATCATTTTAAAAAGGTAAGTGACAATAGGTCCACAACAATAGTTTTAACATTGAAATGATACCCATTTTTAATAAGTGTAAATAAATGAATTTTTAAAATGTAATGGTCAAACAAATAAAACTTTATACCATTTCAAACTTATGACATCATCCACCTGTAACCAATAAAAACAAGTATTGTTGCACACTGTGGTGCTCATGGGTGCACAATGCTCATATCAAATTTCTGAAAGTCTCACAAGACCCTGAAGACTTGGCGTTGGAGGATTGTGACCGACCGTGCTGAATTTGCATGGCCCCGTGAGAAGGTCCTTCAGAAGCAGCTCACATTACAGAGTGCCATTACATAAAGTAGGTTCACACCAGAAATTCCCTCTTCAAGTCATCCAAGGTGAACTTGTGGATGCCAGGTTGACTTTAAAAAGTACAGCTTTAATGCAAACAAGTGATGTTTAATTGAAAGATTAAAAAAAGATTACGCAATCTCTTCATCTCTGGTCAAATATCTGATGATCAGAAAACGAGAGAAATCTCAATGTATTCTTCCTGGTAAAACACTTTCTAAATAAAATAAATAAGATTCTGAACATGTATGCCTACCAATAAAGCAAATAGGATTCAATAAAATATACATTATTTGTACTATTTCATTAAGACATTTCTGTTTAAATTAAACAATATCTGTTTAAAACGTATATATTTAATTTAATTCAAAGATTGCCCTAAACATTTTTTGTCTATCGTTTTCTTGAGTCAGATTGCCATGGACAGCCATCTCACAAACAGATTGAGTGACTTATGATTTGCAATGTTATCAATTTTTCTTTCTATATTCATCCTTTAAGGGGAAGTTTTGCCAGCAAAACAGCCATCAGCAAAACATTTGAAGCGCCATTATATGTTCCATGGGGCCATTCACAAATATCTAACTGGTTTCAAGGTGGTCGAGTTTGTAGGGCAAATTGACTTTGTATCAAAACTGAATTCGACCTCCCAACTCAACCTTAACTTAATGCAATAAAAACTGGTACTCACTAAAAAGTGAAGGGTGTTCAAGTAGAGAGAAGACTTGGACTTTGATGTCTACATAACCTTGGGAAACTCACCCACTCTAAAAGGTGGCATGAAATTAATGCAGGTGCAGTAAAACCACTGTGTGTCCCACCCCCTTATTTATATAACAGGGCCAAGGGTTGCCAAAATAGCCCTTGGCCCCTAAAGCATATTGGGCCAGGCAAGATGCCTCTGCTCCCACTTGATACCTGGGCTTGTGGCTTCTATGGCCCTCTAATACATGATGGGGCTGAGGATTGCTCAAAGTCCCCCCCCCCCCCCCCCCCCCGAATCACATGGGACTAGGGGCTGGATAAAATGCTATTCAATACACTATTCTACACCCATTGCCAACAATAGAAATGCATTGCAGATCCTCCAGTTCAGATTGTGGAATGCCTGCTGGCATACAGTTATCAGACAGTAACTGGCTCCCTCTCCCCTATCCTGTCCCCCAAGCACCTCCCAGAATACAATGTTACTATAGGTAATTCTGAAAATGAAATGGTTAGGAATGTGCTACTTATACTTATAGCCTTATAACGTTATAACTTAAAAAAAGAAAAAACCATGGGGTACTCCCAAACTCAGGACATATATTCAGCAACTTTTTCATTAGCATTTGTAGCTGTCTAAAAGATTTTTCAAGTAGAATTTAGGAAAGGTATTTTCTCCAATTTAATATCATATTTTATTTAAAAAATTTTAATCAAACAAAAAAACCTTGCTATCCTTGTTAATATGAATGCTAAAATAATAACCATGGAATTATAACACAATGTACAGGTTTTCTTGGAACAAAACACAGACAGAACATAAAATAATATCACACTGAACACTTAGAACCAAAGTTTACAGAAAGCTTTAGATTTATGATGAAGGTCAAAGCTACAAGATACTAATGATGTCATGACACATGTAAATGCTAACCCTCGGTATCAGGTCTATAAAGGCAAACTCTGCCTAATTTCCTTGTTTTTATTTCCTTTTATGTGCCAATGCTGCCTCTCTCTTTCCCTTGCCCCCAGCTTTCTCTCTCTCCCCCCTCCCCCCTTAGTGTTGTCTCTCTCTCCCCCTCCTTTTGTCTCCCCCCTCGCTACCCTTGTCTCTGTCTCTTCCCCCCCCTCTTGTTTCTCTCTGCCCCCCCTCCCTCCCCTTGTCTCTGTTTCTTCCCCTATCCCTCCCCTTGTTGCTCTCCCCCCCCTCTGTCCCCGTCCCCCCTTGTCTTTCTACCCCCCCTCCCCCTCGTTTCTCTGCCTCCCCCCTCCCTCCCTCCCCCTCACCTGTTTCTTGGTCCCTGGTGGCTAGTGGGGGCAGCTGGTCCGTCATAATAGACGGAAGTGTCGGGCAGCATGGAGGATGTCTGCACGTATCAAAGCGAGCACCGGTTACATTTTGCTAAATCGCGCGGTGCCCGAATGTCCGGAGGTCTCGCGATTTTTTGGCAGGGACCCACAGGGTCTATTAAGACCCTGATCGGGTCTCTGCCAGAGTGTCCCTCGCTACCGATCACCTTGTGATTAACAAAAAGGAAAGCACAACGCAATAAAGACAAACTGAGCATGCGTTCTACCCTCTCTTACTTATAGAAATGCCCTCATACTGTTGTATAGCAGTGTCATTCATAATAAAACTATGGTAAATTAGTAAACTAATTATTATGAAAAAACAAAAATTGGCTTCAATGTGTCAAAATATGAAGTGCGCATTAAATTCAATGGCGCATTAGATTTGCGTAAATACGGTATTTTTTTCAAAAATGTGAAAATGCTTGATAAAATTCCCAATAAATATTTTTTAGAGAAAACCCTATTTCTACACTTGATGTAATTTCAATGAAACGTGACTTTTTTTAACTTTAAGGTTGCTGAAGCAACTGTATTTCGAATATTTGCAAAAAAAAGAGATATTATAATCAGTATTTACATTATAAATCAGGTGCATCCAACGTGAAGCATGCAAGGCACATTTGAGGACCCACCTGACTTAGTTGCCTATTTACATATAAAATGAGCACTTTTGTTTGACTACAGTTAATTTAAACATCTTTTCAAACATGAAATGTGATGAGCTATTCTTCCCCATTACTGTAAATAAAAAGAATTAATGTTGCCCAACAAGCACACACATTTCTGATTATTTTCAGTTAAAAAAAAAAAAAAAAAATATATATATATATATATATATATATATATATATATATATATATATATATATATATATATATATATATATATATATATTGAACACCCCTGCATTATATGGTATACATAGAACTATTCATGTTTGGGTTACAAAAAAATATCTGTTCACTACGTCTGCATTTCAAAAATGAACACAAAACTGTATAGTCTAAATTATCTCCCCTGGAGATATATATGGCTAGCATGTTCTAGGCTGCTCCACAATTGCCAAAAAGCTCTAGACATTTCATATTTTAGCAAAATGTATTAATCTAAGGGATTTCATGAAATACCTTATCCTAATACCAATTTGATAAAATTATGCTGAAACATAAAATATTTCCTAAAGATCTGTTATCCTCTCCAGAACACACTTATTTCCTCCCAGATAAACAGTCACTGAGATTGGCCTCATTAACCTTGAATTAGCTATAACATGTACACCGAGGGAGCAATGTGCTTTATTATATTATTAGGTCAGTGACAGGCCCCCAATTCCTCCTCCTTCTTAGTACCCAATCAGCTGTCCCATACGTCATCCCAAATAAATGAATAGAAAATGTCACTTTTACTTGCCCACCTACACTGCACCATATGGCCTTCTCTTGGGTGCACAAATTGCACCCTTACCTACCGCCTCTAAACTTCAGCTTACACCCCTGCCCTTTCATGCCCAAACTGCACTTTGTCCCCACTGTCTCCGGATGCCCTAATTGTGTCACCTACATCGGTGATGGTCAATCATTGGCAATCAGGTCTATATTTCCCATGATACCCAGAGACAGCCATCTGGCATCATAGGATGTGTAATCTACAAGCACTGGCGTGCCAAAGGTCAGCTTCCCTGCCCTCACTGCCTGCTCACTGTCCCTCTCACCCATCATCATTCAGGCCACCTACATAAAGATGCTTTAATAAATCACTGAGCAGCCATCTCAGGCACCTTACATTCAGTCCATGGCAGCTCACATGCCCACTGATCCCTGGCTTCCCCAGGCTTTGCCTGCTGCCAGCCTGTCACCCACCACCATCCATTACCTGCCATGGCCGCTTCCCAATGGTGGCTCGGTAAGGCGGTTCGCGAGCAGCAGTCTTTGTTCGTCCTTGCCCTATGAGGAGGAGGAGGAGCGGCGACTTCAACAAGCGGATAGTGGAGGTATACCGCGCATTGTCGCCCCCTCGCCTCTAAACTTGTACAGACAGCGGCACTGACAGTTCGGAAATGTGACTCCTCCCGCCGCTGCGTCATCGCGCAGTACGTTCACTCCTGGCAGTGAAGCCAAAGTGAGCGAGCCTAGTGGCGTCCGCGTGCCTAGCTTGTCGTGCTTTTTTATGTAAAGAGGACACACGTTTATATGTAATGTGTCTTTAAAATACAATCAATTTGCTTATGAATTCGTTTTTGTAATAAATGTATTTTGTTCATGTTCCAATTAATTAATTCCCTAATCTCTGTAGGTGAATGCCTGGATAATGTTTGGGTGCGAATGATCAGTGTTTCAACCGAATGGTTACTAGCACTTTGGGCACAGAGATGACACTTGCAAGTTCAAGCTGTCTTGGCACAATAATGATATGCCACTGGCAAGCTGGGCACAGATATGGCATTGACAAGCTGTTTGGTGACAGATGTCAGCTGCTTGGGCACAGATATACCTCTGGTGAGCTGTTTGAGCACAGAGATATCTTTGACAAGCTGCTTGGTCACATATATGCCACTGGCAATTTGGGCACAGAAAGGTCACAGGAAATCTGGGAGGGGGGGTGGCACAGAGACAACAATAGTGTGCAGAGATGGCACTGGCAAGTGGTTTGGGCACAGAGGTGGCACTGGCAAGCTGTTTGGGGAGAAAGATGAGTGCAAGCCAATGAATAAGCGTGTGTTCACGCGTAAGGCATATCGCTGTGTCCTGTGTCTTGTCCCTGTGGATTACTTTCTAATAAATGCTGAAGTCATATCTTTTCACCTTATTTGGAGTGCACACATTTTTTTGTTAGCTTTTTCATTTACTTATCAGTGCTGCCTCTACAGCTCAATCGGAGCACCCGTAATTTGGTGATACCTGATACGAGAAACACATCTATTAGTTACTGGTGGAGCCGGCTCATCCTCTCTTTTTTCTTGTATACATACATATATGCTACTTGCAAGCTGTGTGGGCAAAGAGATGCTACTGGCAAGCTGTTTGTGCACAGAGATACCGCTAGCAAACTGAACACTAGGATGCCACTGGAAACCGATTTGGGCAGAGGGATGCCAGTGGCAAAATTTTGGGGCACATAGATGGTACTGGCAAGCTGTTTGGGCACAATTATGCCACTGGAATGCTGTTTGGGTACAGAAATTAAATTGGCTACCTCTTTGGCCCCATATATCCCTCTGGCAAGCTGCTGGTGGAACAGAGATGCTGCTGGCTATACAGAGACAGAGATGGCACTGACAAACCATTCAGAAAGAGCGATGGCACTGGCAAGATGTTCATGCACAGGGATGCCTATAGCAAACTGAGCACAGAGATGACACTGGCAAGCTATTCGGGCACAGTGATGCCACTGGCAAGCTGTTTGGGTACAATGATGCCTCTGGCAAGCGGTTTGGACACAGAAATGCCTCTGGTAAGCTGTTTGAGCACAGAGATGTCATTGACTCTCATGGTCTCATCCTTACCACTCCTAATTTTTATTTATTTTTTTTATTTTTATTTTTTAACTTATAGGTTTTTATTGTAATTTTGTATAAAAAGAAATTGGGGTACAGAAATGAAAAAGGAAAATGGGAACAAGTACAAATAGTTGCAATTTACACTAAAATATGAGCAAATATAATACATATAGATGACTTGAGAGACGGTAAGTAAAATTACAGTACGACCATATAGCATAAAGTATTCTTATTAACCATCATGGGAAATAGAGTCCCAAATCCTTACAACAACAAAAAATCTAATTTATTTTATTTTTAAACAATATATATGATGATAGTATTGATTATCAATAGAATTATTGGCCCTGGAAATTAATGAGACAAGTGAGCGCTGCCGCTGTCTGTACCACAGACATGAATAGATGTAGACTCTTAGGATCCTTACAGAGGAATTAGTCCATAGTGATACAGTAAATAATAATGTATATTGCAGAACGAAACCTTGTTGGCTTGATTGCCTTGTTAACCTGAGCCCAAAGGGAATCGTGTGATACTGTCTGATTCTAAGAACATTTTAACTGCAGTGCAGTCTGCAGAGCCAGGCTTGCCCGAGAGACAAAGAAGAATCGTATGTATAGTGTCGCTGGCAGGCCAGCATACATCCTTTATTGCAGCAGCACTCGTTTTCATCCGACTCGAAGGACAGCTTCCACTACTTTTTCAGCAACAAAAACTCTCTATGTCACTTGGTGGTAGGGCAGAGCTCACCAACCCTGAGCAGGGATACAGCCTTAATCTATAGAACCAAGCAGGACAAGGTAGGAAGCTTAATTAACATGCATTGGAATAATGTTGGGGGCTAGAAATGGAGTATTGGTGAGGCGTGGTTAAAGGACAATTTTAGCAACAAATTAACTTTTGTTTAATTGAAAGATTGTACCAAGTGCAGGTATTTTACATAAAAATGCTTTAATGAAAGAATACAAATAATGTACTTTATTGAGCCCTCTATGCTTCATTTAGCACTAACAAGGGGCAGACATGTTGTTTAGAATCTTAGGGCAGCTCTCTATTTATCTGCACGAAGGTTAATGCAGATCTGCCCCAAAATTCTAAACAACATGTCGGCCCCCTGTTAGAGCTAAATGAAGAAACAAGTGCTCAATAAGGTGCTTTATTTGGATTCTTTCATTAAAGCATCTTTATACACTACACTTGATGACATCTTTCAATTAAAAATGAGTTCTTTTTTACCTATAGTTGTCCTTTAAGTTGCTGGGCCAGGGATGGTGGTTAAGTAATGCATGGTGTCGAGTCAATGTCTATATGTGTATGGGGTGATTAAATAATACAAACATGATGATTTGTATGTATGTGTGTGTGTGTGTTAATAGGTGGGATAGGTAATGTTGGCATAGGTATGTGTCACAGGTTAAAAACACAGGAGTAGATGTACTTGTAGGAACTGCTTTAAAATCACTGCAGTTTATTTTTCTATTGTGCTTTAAAGATGTATAGTTATCAAATAATGGTGCGGTACTATGGGTCTGGCTTAATGATGATTTAACATGCGGTGATCTGGGTTTGGAAGATTTGAGGCACATGATGACCGGCCTACACTGGTAGATTCACTAACCATTATATATTCATGACTTGGTTGACAATCTATGAGTAAATCACATGATGTTTCCACTCTGCATTTGTTAACTAATACCACTGATGATGTCATTGCTCCATGTACAATTAATAATACATGGCAGGGTAATTCACCTCTATCAGATGTCTGGATTTGCTATGGCTTCGGTAAAAAACTTTTTTTTTTTTTTTTAAATATATAGTTAATTCTATGCTCCTCACAGGTGCTGGGAATTAAACTTAAATTGAGTAGTTATGGATGCATTGATTTCTAGGGGCAAGGAATGTCCATTCGACCTTTACTTTAAACTCCATGTAATTGTATAATGTATGCTGTCATTTTAGCAGGTGTTTTTCTGAACTCATGTTGGGTTTATACAGTTTTTACCTTTCTTTATTAAAAAAAAAAAAAAAAAAAAAAAGATTAAAATTGGAATTTGCCTAGGAACATATTTCTTACAGGAGACGAGCATAATCCTCTATTGTTTACAAGATTAAGAAAAATACACCCAGATAGACATGGTTGTCGGCCTGCTGATACTTTATTGTCAAGTTTTAGACATACAGGGAATGCAAATTTTATCTTATTGAGGTATATTAACTAAAAAGTGAATTGACAAGTGAACCGTCATAAAACGTAGTCATTAGTAGAAGAAATACTTCTCAAATCAGCAACTTTCGTTTGTCAATTGACCACCGTTCACGTATTATTGAATACACAAAATAATAATAGATAAACTCTGCTTTCAGGACATCATGTACCTAATGCAAATAAAGCTGAATCTGCCAACATGTGTCAGCAACGTTTCACTTCTCCTGTCCCCAGCTCTACCCAGAAACCTGGCTCCAAGCCAAGAAGCTATTACATTCAAGTATAAAAGAAGAAGGAAAAGAGCAAGTCATGGTGACCAGCACAGTGTGAAGGACCTGGATGGATAGTGGAGAGACATCTACATTTTTTTCTGAAGTAGGCCACATGATAGCTTGTTTGCCATATGAAAAAAAAAACTGGTTACAAAAGCAAAAGCAGCTCAAAACAAGTTTATATAAACTTTGTTACACACAAAACAACACATTTATAGGGTTAATGAGAATATGAGTAGTTACGTCATTTGGGCTGCACCTTTCTGTCAAATTGGCCGCACTTGGCCCATCCCTGGTGTAGTATATACATCACTTCCTAGGCCGTTGTTGTGATTTTTATTTTTGTTATGCCTTTGAGCTCCACTATACATAGAGCCGTTAACCCATTGATTACTCTTAACCCACCATTTCAACCACAGAGGGTGAATTGATTACACATAGTAACAGATTTTCTTCATCTGTTTTCTTATAAAATAAACGGTAAGGTTTATTCTTTAATTCTTTATTTATTAATGTTTATTTAATTACTGTTTATTTAATTCAATTGTTATTGAATTACATTTTACTCCGTATTTGTGTTTATATAAAAGTGTATTGATCTTGGAGCCCAAGTTATGTTTACTGTCTGCTGTGAATAAAATACCGCGTGGGGGAACTCTAGCTATAATCCTGGTTCTAAGAAGATTCCGCACTCTTATTAAATAGGTAGAGTATTCACCTATTCACCTATCTATTCTTATGTAGAAGATGATTTTTGACTTTCAAAGAGATACTCCATATAGACCATACCTGCCTCTCTCAGCAACAACTAGAGGCAATAGGAAGAAATTCAATGAAATAACAGCATGTCTCAGAGAAAAGGGAATTCAGTTCAGATATGATTTTCCCACTCGCTTACATTCCTCTTATGACATTTTTTTCCAAAACTAGCTAAATAAAAAACTTTTTGAACTGGGCATCATGAAAGATTTAGTATTACAACCCTAAAATGGTTCACACATAATAATTTCTTATGATTGGGGCTCTCGTTTGGTTCAGAGAAAGGCAATACTACTATACGTTTTCTATAAGGCGAAAGTCTATAAACCGAAGGTCGTTCAGTTTATAGACTTTCGGTTTATAGAATACATAGAATTACATGTAATTCTATGTATTTTATAAACCGAAAGTCTATAAACCGAACGACCTTTGGTTCAAACGAATGAACGAAAATGCTATTTTCGGACGAAAATGCATTCGTCCGAAAACAAATGCACATGTCTAATAAATATATCTACAACTTAAGAAGAGAGAAAAGTCCCATACATGGCCTTTTATCTTATTAGGTAGCTATCTTCCAATGAGTAGGGTCTACCCTTTCAACATGTTGTTTTTGACCACTTCAAACCTGTGTTCTTCAGTCAACCACAATTGGTTCACTAGAGACAGCAGCAGATGGGGGGCAGAGGGTGGGGGGGTCACACAACAGTCATCCGTCCTTCTATTCAGCTTGATCCAAGGGGCCCAGATTTCATCATATTCCTCTTTAGACATTCTATTCAGATAGAACCCGGCTTCCATTCTATATTGAAGGTTAATTTGTGCAGTTATTTCTGCCCAGTTCTGAAACCCAGCATTCCTCCAATTCCTGGCCATAACCATCTTGGAGGCCATGAAGATCGGAAGATCCCCCTCATCCTTGCTCTGCCTGCCAACAGGGTGCACAGGGAGCCGAACAGGCAGCACAGAGAAACCTCCGTGCTGCCTGTTCAGCTCCCCATGCAGTGCGACAGGGAAGTGCCAACAGGTTCACGTCACCCGGCACTCTGATGTCAGAAGCGTGCCGGGTCACGTGACATCTCTGCACAACCACCGGGGAGCTGAAGAGGCAGCATGGAGGACACCAATCGTGGCACATTGAGGGGCAGAAACCTAGCATATTGAGGGGCAAAATCCTGGCATATTGAGGGGCAAAATTCTGGCATATTGCGGGGCAAAATCCTGGCACATTGAGGAGCAGAATCCTGGCATATTGAGGGCAAAATAATGGCATATTAATTGGCAAAAGAATGGCATACTGAGGGGGAAAATACTGGCATATTAAATGGTGAAAGAATGGCATATTGAGGGAGAAAATTCTGGCATATTGAGGGGCAAAAGAATGGCATATTGAGGGGCAAAATCCTGGCATATTGAGGGTCAGAATCCTAGCATATTGAGGGGCAAAATACTGGCATATTGAGGGGCAAACTACTGGCATATTAAATGGCAAAAGAATGGCATATTGAGGGGCAAAAGAATGGCATATTGAGGGGCAAAATACTGGCATATTAAATGGCAAAAGAATGGCTAAAAATGGCATATTGAGGGGCAAAATACTGGCATATTAAATGGCAAAAGAATGGCATATTGAATGGCTAAATACTGGCATATTGAGTGGCAAAATATTACTGGCATATTGACCAACTGCTCCAAACCACCCTCCATATTACACTAGACCGGGATAATATGCTTGTGAGGGTAGGTGGGGCGAGTGGGAGATATTGTCGGGGGGTGGGGGGGGGGGGGGATTTGTTCAATAAGGGGCCCTGAAATTCCTGGTGGCAGCCCTGGTCTAACTAGATGGGTCTGGAATAAGAAAAATGATCACATGTCATAAAATAATCCATCGTTAGATATCATTTTTGGACATCAGGAAATAAATTCCGGGTTCTCTCTGTCCACTCTGTAGAATTTCCAAAGCTATTCTGGGTCACTTATCATGCCAGATATAATCTGAAACCTATCTCTGGAACCCATGTATTATCTGAGAATCTACCATGAGTGGGATATTCCTAAATGGATATGAGAGTTTGGGGATTAAATAAGAGTAAACCACCGCATCTCTTCCCATCCAGGAAAGTTCCATGCCCTTCCAGGTTGTAAAGCTCCTCCCAAATTCCTTAGCGAGTTCTGAATAGTTCAGTCTAGTAATTTTACTCAGGTCCAAACACAATCTCACTCCCAGGTAATTAATACTCTTCACCTCCCAATCGTAAACTATGGATCTAGTTAGGCCTTTAGTCAGAATTTGTGTCTTTTGAATATTAACTTTGTAACCTGAAAGTTTTACAAATTCTTCAAACAGGTCAAAAAACCACTGGGAGAGAATCAGCAGGATCCCTGAGGTACAGGAGTGCATCGTCCACATAAAGGGTAATCCTGATATCTGTTGCACTCCCCCTTATCCCTTTAATATCTGGACTTTGTCTAATAGCTGCCTCCAAAGATTTGATAGTGAGGATATAGAGTAGTAGGGCCAATGGACAGCCCTGCTGTGTCCCATTATGAATTAGAAAGTTCTACTGTCCTGTGGAACAAATCTGATATAATTTAAAAAGGCCATACATTTAGCACCCTAATTTTTGGTTTCGTCTGGTATGACACATGGAGGCCTGTACACCAAAATGAAAAGTATTATACATTTTACTCAGCCCCCCATGATACTTAATCAAGAATTGATTATTTTATTATAGATAAACCACTTATCTGTAAACTATAATCCAGCACTATAAGAACCATATATTGGTCGGATCATTCCCTGAGTACAGAGATATATTATATGAATGGAAGATGTCCCTTGTGCTTAAATGAAAGCTTACTAGAGCAATAACAAACTACTTTAAACTATACCGTACTTCCAAGACAATGCATCAGAAATCTCCAACTCCGATCTGTGAAAAAACCAAAGGGTGGATCACAAGTTATCTTTTCTCACCAGCTTAGCAAAAACACAAACGCCAACACCCATTTTGAAACAATGAATTCTGGAAATGGAAAGACACATTTACATTTGCTATAATCCAAGAAACAGAGATCATGTTATGTTTGTTAAAATCTAAATATTACACACAAGGTAACAACGCACTTTTAAACAACTGAGCCATCAAACAGCTAACACCAGAATTTAAAACCACCTTCTGGACAAAAAGTAACTAACCCACTGTACCCAAGCCAGGCAAAACCCCTGAGCTGTACCAAAACTTTTGGCCAATTTCTCCATTGAACAGGGATGCATTGACATACCGCAAGATTCTAGCGGACAGATTCAGCATCTTTTTTCTCTCGCCTGGACTACTGTAACGGTCTCCTGACTGGACAACCTCTGGCTTGTCGGTCTCCCCTGCAGTCTATCCAAAACACAGCTGCCAGACTCATCTTTCTTGCACGTCGATCTGATTCGGTGGCTTCTCTATGCAACGCCCTCCACTGGCTCCCCATCTGCTCAAGGATAAAATTTAAAATTCTGTCTTTGACCTACAAAGTGCTCCACTCATCTGCCCCTCCGTACATTGCCTCCCTTGTTAACCAATAACTCCCTGCATGACCTTTGCGCTCCTCAGTGGAACTAAAACTCTCCTCCAATCTCATCACCACTTCTCACTCGCGTCTCCAAGATTTCGCCTCTCTCTGGAACTCCCTTCCGCAGGTCATCCCTCCTGTTGAAAAGTCCCTCAAAACTCATCTCTTTAGAGAGGCTTACTACCCAACCCACTAGAATACCGGTCACTTTACCTCTAGCTGATCCCACCTAGCTAGAACACACAATTCCTCTTTGGCCTATCCCACCTAGTGCCTCCCATCCACACTACTGTTACTACAACTTCGACCCCTCTGACCTCTTCTCTCCCTTATGTGTCTCATGGACCCCATTCCCTCTAGATTGTAAGCTTACGAGCAGGGTTCTCTACCTCATGTACCAGTCTGTCTTGTTTGTCTAATTTAGTATGTAGTTCCCTTCTATGCTCTGTACCTAGCGCTACGTAAATTGTTGGTGCTGTACAAATAAATGTTAATGTAATGTTATGTAATCTTTTTTTTACCAGAATTAATACACTACCTAGTTGGTTTCAACAAATCTAAATGACTGGAATAAGTACCTAAACACCAATCATAGCCTCCCACCTATTTCACCAGTCACCACGCTCTCTACTCTGGCAGATTTTTCGTGGATGTCTCATCGTTCACTCACTTGAATTTTTTTTTTAAAAAAGGTCTTCTTTTTGTGGTGGGTAGTTCCATAGAGACTGGTAAAAATATATCCAGGTACCAGTAATCAGTGATGGAGGGACTGTAAACCACAAGGCTAAAGGTTGCAAATTTGAAGACCTCGAATGTCACCCTCCATGGCTAGAACATTTTCGATTAATTAGCCAATGTTCACACTAAACCATTGCAGGCAGCCCTAAAATGGCCCTATTAAACATGATTCCATCAAAAAGAAATTGATTACACTTATGTGTATCGCAACCAAAACGATCATAGCCAGAAATTGGTGTAACTCTAAATCTCCTACAAAAGATGCAGAAAATTCTTTCTACAGTTTCTACTTCATCCCTCCATGTTATGAAGATGTTTCTCCCTATTTTTATTTTAATTCTAGCTAATAATAGGAGTGTTATTGTCTTAGATTTATTCTGGTTCCATTTTACCTTGTGCTCAATTTACCCTACTTGGTTTCATTCTGGAACCTCTGTGTTGTATTTTCTTTATAAAACCAAAGCGTAAGTAAGAATTTACATTAAAAAAAAATTATCTGTATGATAAGGCTGATGTATGAACATGGTGCACACGCTGATAATGCTAAATAATGTCGCTAAGTTAGTCTGCACCTATGTATGAAGAAGACTCCCGAGCAGAAAATGTCATATGTATAAAAAAAAGTCACAATCATCATAACAAATGGCGCACATTATTTTATTTTTACAATTTTGCCATTTGTGCCAAAATAAAAAAAGTAATCTAATTATTGTTTTCTGATTTTGTTTAATGCTATGTATAAACAAAGTTGCAAAATGGTGCCAATTGTATTTAGTTTTATTTGGACTACAATTTTGTTGACAGTCCTAATCTGGCATTATCTGCACTGAACAAAAAGTGAGAATAAAAAGTAGCACATAAAGAATAAAAAGTAACAGTTTTTCCCCTTATTTATATATATAACCCATTCTGACAGTTTTATACATGTCAGAACATGGTACAACAGCAAAAACCAGACTGGAGGAAGCAGGAATTACAGTGATAATACTCATTCATAAGCCCCAATATATAGATTATTTATGATCTCTACATTTAAAGTATAAACAATGTTTAGGTGAGAGAGTCCCTTTAAGGAAAATAATGCTTTGAGCCAAAACCGCTCCTGCTGTTATTTGTGGGCATGTACTAAAAAGTGAAAAAACTATTTTTGCAATGTATAAAATATTTAACACTCAAATAGTAAAGATGAGCAAATTGGGAGTAAAAACAGGCATGTTTGAGAATATGTTTCTGCCTTTTTATTGTACTTGCTAAAAGCTGGTGTAATTTTCAAATGCAGCATAAGAATTATTTTTCACAAAATATTTGCAAAAGTCTTTGCTATATTACCACAAACAGAAAAATACATGCTAAATAAACTGAAGTGACACAAAACAGAAGATTGCTCCATATTTATGTTTTAACTATTTTTTTTCCCCACTGCACTTGTTTAGTACATGACCCCCATTGAGTTCAAGAGCTTTAGCCTCATATGCTGATTATAATGGTCTTCTGTATATATAATTGCTGTTAAATTTCAATATGTACAATTGTGTATTGAATTTATTTTATTTAACCCCTTCGTGACATTTTGACCTTGTCTTTCCCTTGGTGACAAGGGCTGTTTTGATGTCTGGGTGTTTGTGTTTAGCTGTTTCTTCTCTCTCACATACTGTACCCACACAAATTTGTTGTTTTTATAGTCATAAGAAGGGCTTTCATTAGATACCATTATGTTCATCATATATTATAATTTAGTACAAAAAAATTCAAAAGATATGATGAAAAAATAAAAAAGAAGAACTTTTGTAACTTTGGCCTAAAAAATAATTTACACAAATACAATCATTCACACCCATTTAAATAGTTTCTAAATGTTGTCCCGAGCTTAGAAATATGCTTGTTTCCATGCAGTTTTTTTGCGAGTTATAGGGCAATAAACAAAAATAGTGTTTTTTTTTCTCTACAGTGAACATTTTCCCAACCCGAACGGTAATTTTAACCCTATATTTAACACTAACTGAGTGCAAATATGGGTGCTAGGGTAAGTCCTGAGTGCAAAACTGACTGATGGGGCAGGTCCTGAGTGAAAATCGGGCTAATAGGGCAGTTCCTGAATGCAAATTTGGGTGCTTGGTTGAATCCTGAGTGCAAATGTGGTGCTGGGGCAGTTCCTGACTGTAAATTTGCATGGTGGGACAGCTCCGGAGTACAAATCTGGGTGATGAGGCAGGTCCTGAGTGCAAATTTGGGTGCTGGATTAAACCCTGAGTGCAAATCTGGGAGCTGGGGCAGGGCCTGAGTGTACAATTGGTTGCTGGAGCAAGTCCTGAATTCAAAGTGGGTGCTGGAGTAAGTTCTGTGAGTGAAAATCATGTTGCTGGCTCAAGTCCTCAGTGCAATTCTAGGTGCTGGGGAAGGTCCTGAGTGCAAAACTGAGTCCTTGGGCAAGTTTGTGAGTGCAAATAAGGGTGCTATGGTAAGTCCTGGGTGCTCAGGTATATTCTGGGTGCTGGGGTTAGTACTGTAAGTGTAGTCTGGGTGCTGGGGTAAATTCTGAATGATTCTAGGTGCTGGGTAAGGCTTGGGTGCAATGTGGGTTATTTTTTTTCAATATCTTTTTCTTTATTCCTTTGCCTCGACGTGTCTGACATTTCAAAAGTTGGTGTGGATTATACCGCGCACATATATATAATTCCTTGTAAGCCTTTCACAATGATTCACTTTCACTGCACCCAATATACACCTATTCATTATCACGTTTGTTTCACATGACTATGTACATACACATATACCCTTTTTTTAATTGTCTTAATAAAAAGTTAGGTTTCAATATTTTATGTCTATTGTTGGAACTTCACATTTTTTCCTATACACGCTTTCTCTTAACCCACAAACATTTCTTGCTTAGAAAAGAATATGAAATGGGCCAAACCCTATATCTGTCTGGCAGTGAAATGTTCTTTGTCATGCTCCTTGGTTAAAATATCGCTCTGTTGATCCTGAATGTTGCTTTTGCAGAAAGGTACTATTGGGATTAGTTCTGTAATTCTCATAACATGCCCCAGCAGGAGAATTTAATCCTTAAAATTAATGAGTGGGAAGTTTCATACGAGAAATGTATCCATCAATGTAATGTTTACAGAAATGATTTAACTCTTCAATGATGATAATATTTGAAGTTTAAACTATCCACTGTCCTACAAATCCATTTTCTAGGTAACGTAACACCAGACACAACACCAGAGTCTAGGCCTCCACGTTGGTTGTTGCAGTGTTTTCCAAATTGTCAATAACTTTGCACCTGTTTAAACATTCCTACCATCCTGTGTCTCCATTTATGTTCAAATTCACACCTGTCTTTCTTGCTGAACTAAACCCATGGTAAAGATCAGCATGGTGATCAGCCATTCCCAATTGCCTACGCAAGTCAGCCAATCTTGGAACTTTAGACTAGAGCCTGGAATCAATCCACGCATATTATTCCATGTCAGACCAAGGAGGTGACTATGCATGCCAACATGAGTTGTCTTGAGCCACCTATTGTATAAGTGTAGCCAGGGCTGGCCCAACACATTATGCTGTTTGGGTGCAGAATTGAAATGCTGCCTCCCCCTTGCACACATACCACATACACACAAAATCACACATACACAGTCATGCAAGCACCTATACACACACAGTCACGCCCAAACATACATAATTACAGTCACATACACAGAAGCATTGTCACATCCGCTCACACATTCACATACATACATATATATACAGTCACATTTAGTCAAACACACAGAAACGCACACATGCATACAATCACACACAGTCACAAACAAAGGCTGTTAACAAAGCCTGCCGTTTTTTCTTAAATCACAGCCCTGCTTATTACTGGGGGGAGAGGGCAAGACTACTAGCCTTTTCCCCCATTCTATTTTAGGGGGCTTTGGAGGTATTTGGACAGCTCCCAGCCCGGTAATGTTAAGAGTGGGCCAAGGCTATTAGCCCTGGCCCCTGATGTATTTTATAGGGCGCTGGGTGCAATTGTTCAGCTCCCAGACCCATTTCTTATAGGCAGAGGGTCAGGGCTACCTGCCCTGAGCCCCCATATGTATAATGGGTGGCTGTGAACAATTTGGCCGGTTCCCAGCCCTGTTTTGTTTTATAAGGGGGAATCTTAGCTTGTGAACAGGGCTCTCTACCTCATGTATCAGTCTGTCCTTGCATGTCTAGCTTAGCATGCAGTCCCCTTCTATACATTGTACCTAGTGCTACGTAAGTTGTTGGCGCTAATTAAATATTATTGTAATAATTTAACATTTACTTGCCCTGGCACTGTGAACTGTTTTGCTAGTTCCCAGGCCCATTTATTATTAAAGGGGGGGGGGGGGGGGGTCAGTACTTTTAGCTCTGGCCATCCTAATTTTAATTGGGACTGGTTTTTATTTATGGGGCCAGCAGCAAATGGTCATTTCCGAATGGTCCCACCTGCCGATTCGGGTATAAATTCAGGGATACGGAGTCTGGGATTTGTTCCATTCAGCTATTATGCCCGATAGGAAGCCAGTTCGGGATGGATATTGAGTAGACCCTTTAGTTTAACATATCAGTTCAATTTTTTACTGAACTGTGATTTACATGAAAATGCCTGCTATTTTGATAGGAGTATCAATATATACATACATATTTTAACCCAAAAGGGACTATTTATCCACAGTAAAATACACAAGGAAGATGTCCATATCAATAAAATTTACTTTTTAAATGTATTTTCAAAATAAAAAAATTGGCACAGTTGGGAAGCATGGAGTACACATGTATTCTGAATATAAATTATAATTGGTAATTTAGTTTAGTGTCATTGAGATTCCACATTATAGCTGAAAGCTGTACAAGTACAGAGTACATATTATATTGTACATCTAAACACAGTTATAGGTATGCTGCAATAAAACATGCAGCCTACAATGTATATCTTTACATTGCCTGTTACAATTTGGATCCAGAAGGATCTAAAAAGGGATTAAAAATTATATATTAAAATCGGAGTTTAATTGAATTAGATGGGGAGGTCATGCTGATCATAGATGAAGGTGGAAATTCCCAGGTTTGGTTTGTTAAAGGGGCAGTTCACCTAGCTTATTTTCTGTATGTTGTAAATACTCTTTAAGAAATGAAGTTTTCCTGTATTTTTTCATAACGCAGTGACATCCACGTGGCAGCAATAAAGCTACATTGACATTGTTAGGATATAACAGTTCTGTTTCCCTGTTATTTACATGATAGAGTACTCATCACTGTAGAGAAAAGGTTATTTCTGGAAGCTCAATTAGCGCGGTGATGTCCATTAACGGTGCTCTAATGGGAGAACGTCTCCAAATCCAAACACTATCATAAAAATGTAAAAAGTCCGTTGTCACTCCAATCCAGACTATAGTAAATTAGAAAAACTGTTTTCTTTATTCAAGGTGCATTAAAATCATTCACAGAAAAATATATTCAAAGACATTCTTGACAATCAAAAATGGAGAGATTATAACATCTCAGCTGGTAACTGCACCAGGCAAACAACTTGAACAGTGAAGCACTTGTAGCAGCCATTGTATTGGCGAAAGGCGTCTGCGTCTGGCATGGTTAGAGGCGGAAAGAGAGGGCAATCAAGAAGAGTCTCCAGCGGCATACAGAGGTGAACCAGCGGAACGCGCCCAGTACTCCAATTTGGCCGATTGGGGCTATGGGACACTATAGTACATGTGCACTATTCCTTTTGTTTTAAAGTAAGCATACCTAAAGGGGGCAATAAAAGAACCCATATTGTGCTATACTATCTTCTATTTTTCTTTTCTATTCCTTCCTCTACTGTTTTGTATCATGGGAACATATACTATACATTTTTCTACAGCATTTAGACAATAGTAAGTGTCGCTCTGTATGAAGACAAAGTTACTTCTCAGATAAGTGTGAATCATATATACAATTTTTTTTCTTGTGCAACACCTTTACTTTAACATTTATCACTATTTTCTGTGTGCTATGAAGAAGGGGCACAAATGTGGTTTTCTGCAACATTCCTTATAATTAAAATCACCAGTTTTTTTGTTTAATATCTTTTATGATCTATATAAAACATGTTGGGTTGCATTTTAAGGGAGTGAAACTGATGCTGGAGTAAGATCTGTATAGACTAGATTGTTAGGATAGCATATACCATTATTCATCCTTGAGACAGTTAAACAATCTTAAAAGGAATCTTTAAATCTTAGTGCCTCTAAACTACACCTGAAGAGCAATATAATAAAGCATTTCCGGTAACATCATACTTTAACAGTTGTAACAGTTCACAGTAGCTTCCATTATCACAAGCTTCTTCTATTTTCCCCTCCCCCATCTTTCCTCCTGCCTCTTCACTCACCCTATGTTTCTCATGTTCACCATTCCCTCTAGATTGTAAGCCTGCAAGCCCTCTACCTCATGTTTTAGTATGAATATGTTTGTCTAAATATTTGTTTGTAATTCCATCTTTATGCTCTGTAAAAAAGTGCTATATAAATAAATGGTAGTAAAGGCTCTAGCGAAGCTCTATGTATGATTAATAGAACTTCATGCTGCAGAGGAGTTTATTACAAGAACATAACATTTTATGAAAATTGGCACCTCTATGAAATGAAGTTACTGACTGAGCATAATTCTGTGAATACACAAATATTCCAAAGCCTATGTACAAAGGAATGTAGCAAATGTATATTCAAATAAATTACTAGGTCATAGTGATCCCTGGCACAAAGAAAGAATGGTTAGAAATGTTCACGAGTAATAGCTTTTTAATGCATACAGTAATTTTTAAAATTAGTCAAGTCTGCATAAAATAAGGCTCTTCAACCGCCCTACCACCTACAAACATCAACTCCCTTGGCCTTCATACATAGGTTTAGTACGTCAGAAATATCACAGCAAAGGACACAGTGTTAACATACTGCACAGTAATCTCAGATCTCTCAGCTATAACTTTATAATTCAATAAACATAGATATTGAAACTAAATTGACTGCTTTTAATACTTCAAACATGCTCAGAACCTGAAGAGCTTACCTGCAGTTATTATAATCTACACAAATGGCATTAAACCAAATGAGATCAGACCCTGAACTTGTATTTGATAATATTGGTGATAAAATCTGTTATTTGAGGTCCATTCTTCTATAAAATGGAAAAAAAAAAAAGGAATAAACAGCCAAAATAACAGACAAGAAAATGATCTTAATTAAATTAACTTTTAACAATTAAAAAACAGAACACAACATTGTCTTCCGCAGGCAGAGATTTTATCTAGAAAAACCTGTTTGTCTTTCCAGAATTCCTTTTCCTTTCTGAATTCAGTCAAATTGTATTCCTCCATTTTTAGGAAACTAAAGCAATACCCACAAACAGTCCCATAATCTAGAGAGGAAGCATAGCAATTTTTAGGGAATAATAATAACTGAGAACAGGCTATTGGATTTGGTATTCCACTTGACTCAAGTTTAAGGAAAGATGTTCTGTCCCTTCTCACTAGTCCTATTCCAACTGGACAGCTCCTAAGACAAAGAAAGGATCAAGTCTTTTTGTCCAGAGAATATTCAGTCATCGAAATCAGGAATATCTTCATAGGAATACCCTCTGTACCCCTTTGAAGCATAATATGCAATGCGGAGGTGGTAAAACCCAGGCAGGAAGACCAAGATCCCAATGATCAGAACTGGGATTGCTCTTTCATTTCCCTGAAACACAAAAAGCACAGAATACAATATTGTCAGCAACACAGATCCACTGGATGTGATCTTATCAGAAAGTTTACTTTCGTAAGTTACAAAAATATCTCTAACCCTTGTGTGACTGGACTATTTGGGAAATTTTGTACCCTTTGTGACAATGGCAGTTTGTACACTTTTGCAGTGTTTGTGTTCAGCTGTATTTATCCCCTCGTTTACTGTACCCACACAAAAATGGTATATTGTTAATTCAAAGATAAAAAGGGGTTTCTTTAGATCAGGGCTTGACAAATTTATCAAAAGTTTTAGGAGCCAGCTAAAAGATCTAGGAGCCAGACAACAGCACAAACACAAACACACGCACACGCAGTCACACACAGACACATATACATATAGAATAAAGGACCCTTTATTCTCATTTAAAGGACAAGGGTCAGGTCTCCATGCACCCTCCACTTCTGAGTGCAAAACCTGTTACACCTTGTTTTTCTACATATACATACAAACACACACATCCAGTCAGTC